>KB694523.1:0-12313 GCA_000349165.1 Anopheles christyi | reverse complement strand
GCAGGTGATAAAAAGATGTTACATAAACGTTGTTTGTTAATATAATTTCTGAAGATTCAGTACATTTCATTAGCTGGATACTTTTTGGTCTCCTCTATTTGCATCTTTTAAGCAACAGATAGTCCGGTGTTAACGTGGATGTACACGACAGCTCCTATAAAGATCGGACATTGTTCAATTCTCAGCCGTACTGTATCTCAGTAGCAAGGACTAAATATCCGGCTAGGTGGTAAAATTGAGATCGTGGTAAAGAATGAGCAAATCTTGTTTGCTCATTCGAGGCTTTTGTGTAAACAGAAATTGGATTTGTTGAGCAGTGAAGAATGGTACTTGTGCAAAGATCCTTTGATCCAATAGGACATTTCTTTGGTAAAACAAATGAACGTACCTTTTCCAGTTGTAGGCTGACCAAGACGATGCAGGAGATGTTTGTCGTGCAGTGAAAAACGACATGAACAAACACAAATTTATTCAATTTTACCATAAAGCACAACAAACCTGGAACAATACTGCTCATCACGTAGCTTTACGCAAAGTCTTACTGTACATAAACAGGCAACAATTGAATGAGACACACATCACATATTGCTAACATACCTTTTTCACGTGACATGTGAAGGGTAAACTGATCATATTCCAAAAGAAACTCAAGCTTCTGAGAATTTAATTTAAAAAGGAAATTTAAAAGTGATATATAAATGTTCTTTTATAGCTTTTGAAATGCCTAACACAATTTAATTTAATATCATTCAACCAATTTCAAAAGTAAATTTACAGAGTGAATTGAGTTGACACAAAATATCAAGAGATAATCGTTGAACTTTAAACTAAAAAAATGACCACACATTAATGTTTCCTTTTTATAAAACCTTTTTTTCCAGTCGGCTGATTGTTAAACGTGTGCGCTGAAGCGAATGATTCAGTGCGTTTTGGACGATTACTCTGAAGTGTCACCAGAAGGGTAACAATAAACCTCCTCATCAGCAAACATCTCCTGTTAGGATCATCAAACGCAGACCGGCACCTAGTACATTCCGATTCACATCGGAACTGAAACCCCGCAAGATGAACCAACGAGCAGCTGCTCTGTGTTTGACACTTCTGGTTCTTGGTGTCACGGCAGGTCCAACCCCTGACCAACCTGCAACAGGGAAGGATGCTGAAGTATTGTTGACTACCGCATCTTCCGGCCTCTCTTCCGAACTGCCGACAGAGCTGGCGCTAGTCGAGACTGTGTCTTCGTTCACGCAGCCTACTGTCGAAGACAGTCAAACGGAAGTGTCATCGTCATCTTCACCATCATCGTCAGCAACGTCACCAGATCTTCTGTTATCGTCACCGGCATCAGCAGACGTGGCGCTGGACGAAGCGTCGCAATCTATGGCATCGTCTTCGACGCCCTCAAAGGTGGCAGCAGCATCATTTCCGTCGCCAACACCATCGGAAGCGCCACTAATGGCGTTGAGCACAATTGTCTCTAGTGGTCAAACACCCACTGGCGAGGGTTCACTTTCGGTAAGCGCCGCAGGAACTCTGGAGCCGGAAACAATAGCATCAACCGATGTTCTCACGGATGCACCCAAGTCGCTGGAGAGCATGACAAGTACGGCTTCTGCTGCCACTCCGGAGAGCGATTGCGATGATAAGAAAGCATCTGATCTCGAGCCCGAGAGCGAGACCCCGGTGATTAGTTTTGGCATTCGGATGTTCACCGTAGAGGTGGCTACCGGTACGGAGCGTGCAAGTGAAGAGCAAATCGACCTGTCGAATGCAACTCAGGCGCAGGAAAATGTTACCAGTAAAAACGCTGCTGCTTCCAATCACGACGGTGTTGATTCGATGGACACAACAGTATCACCAGCTGTTTTATCTACCACTGTCGTTTCTTCGGACAGCTCGCCTAAATTGCATAGTCCAGAAAGCGTGGAAAGTAGCGTTGCGTCTACAACAACAAACGGACAGTCAACCGTTACGATCAATACTCAGGTGATGGCTAACGGAGCTGCCACTGGCACATTCGATCTTTCGGAGGACGCACAGGAAGATGCATTTTCCAATGAAATTCACGTCGAGCGAAACATGAAAAATGGTCTATACCGCATTAAAATAGCCGAAATTACGACGGACGAGTTTGACAACGGGCTGCGGGAAAACGATAACGAAAATATGCTAATGACGGACACGATGGGCCCGCAAGGAAACCGGCACCTTCCTTTACACAAATCCGTCTACCCAAGCAAGATTAACATTGACGATTTTTATCCTTCGAAGCTGGAAGATTTCAAGCCGGAGCAGGCGCAACAGCATTCAAACTCTGACGAAGAGCAGCGCCTGCGGGAGAAAGATATTCTGCGAAACGAGGACGGTGAGCGATTGTTCGAGTCTACCATCATGAAGCCCTCGGACATACTGCCGGTACTGACGACGACCGAGGTGGACGAAAAAGCTGGAACATTCCAGGAGCAACTTTTGGGAGATGGAATTGAACGTTCGTCCAACATTGGCAAGGTGACAAGCGCCAGTAGCGGTGGCAGTGTCAGTAGCAGCAGCAGCAGCAGCAGCAGTAGCAGTATAAGTCCAATAAACAATGCGACCGGTCAGGATAGCGGTGACATTTCCACCACAAAGATAGAGATCGAACTAATCGATGACACGTCGGAAACATCGGCTAGCGATGAGCGTAGCAGCAAACCAACCATCGACAACATTACGGAAAAGCTTGAAGAGAACGACGAGGTGATTAGTCGTATCGAAGAAAACTTCAAGGGCTTCCGGGCTTTTGAAGGAACCGCCGGAGGTGACGACGAGGAGGAGTACCGCGATGCAATGGATGGTCGGAAGGACGATGAAGTAATCACGATTGCCATCTCGTCGGTGACATTTTCGTCCTCGCAGCAAGATTCCACCCAAACCTCTCCTCCACCATCGGCATCCGTGCCATCATCAACAGTGGCCGTGGAGCAGCAGCCAACAGATGAAGATATTGGTGTGCCAGTCAGTGGCAGCGATATCGTAAAGAATGGCTATGGTAACCTGTTCATACCCCGACGTGTCAAAAAGAATGACCCCTCGACAGCTACTAAGCTCGCACAGCTCGGCAAAACGGCTCCGTTGAAAAAGATTGACTTTGCTGCCACCAAGTTCAACACGGATAACAACGGTCCGGTTGGCATGTCCGATTCTGCTGATGGAAGCAAAAAGGATAAGCCTGAGTTTTCTACAACAAAGTTCTACAACAGCAAGGAGCTGTACAGTGAGCTGCACCATCAGGCACTGGTTCCAAATCGAACACAAACGGTAGCAAAGTCCCGAGCTACCGCCGCCATCCTATCGGAGAAGGATATAATTACCGCGAAAACAATGTCCAAACCAGCGCAGGCTATTTTGGCGGCCTCTTCCAGGAAGTCGTCGAGAGCGCAAGCAACTTCTCTGGCAGGGGTAAATATCGCAGAAGCTAAAGCTGATCTCAAGCAGCACACCTTAAAGACCAACTTCGTACTTAACGAGCAAACAGTGCCGGCAAAGGTTAGCAAACCCGGTAGCTCCAGTGTTACTGAGGACTTGCAACAGAGAAAGATTAAGTCCCTGGGTTCAGCTGCCTCGGCGATCATTGCAGCCACGGCCAAACTGGCTAAACCTAGTCGACCTTCATCGACAGCAACTACAACGGTGACAGCTGCTGCAACGACATCATCATCTAACTCGATGACAACTACGGTTGCATCGTCCACAGTGTTCCCATCGGAAACGGGCAGCAATAATGATGCGAATCGTGCCGGTGTGACGACTGTTGCACTTAGCAGAATCGATGAAACTGTGCAAGTGATCGGCGTAGCGTCAAAACCATCGGTACCGCTATCCCGTTTACACGAGAAAATTAATACGCTCGATTGTGAGATTCAAAGTATTGCACCCGACTCGAGCGTTTGGCGGGGCAACGAAACGCACGAACTGCAGCTACCGGCAATGGTGAGTAGCTTATGGATAATTAAAGTTAGTTGATTTGCGTTAGTTTAGTTTTGTCGTTGTAAAATGATGCAACTCACACTTCACTTAACTATTGGTTATTTACGAGCACGATATCTTTTATTTTAGAAATTTCCACTTTGATGTATGTATAAAAAAAAAGGATGCTCAAATGGGTTTAGTGTCGAAAGCACAAAAGGAATAAGCTTATTCATTCAGGTTGCTTTAGTACTGTTTAAGCCTCAGTATGGGTTCCGTCCACCGTCCTGTCTGAAAATGTGTATCCACCCAATGAGCTAACCGGAATTTAGTGTAGTCTTATAAAAAAGCACACCCTTTCACGAGTTGTACACAACCATGGTGGTGGAAAAGGAAAAACTAATTGAATTAATTTTGCTATCGCATCCTTTATGGAGCTGTGTTTTTTGTTCGTATTTGTTGATTTAGTTTTGTTCTGGATTTGTTTTGGTTCTGGTAGTTTTTCGAGCGAACGAATACGCCCTATCTTGAAAATGCAGTCTTAGGCGGGCAACGGTTCGACGGATTATATATTTTGTACGTATGTTTGTATTGGTGGCTTCCTCTGTGCGAAAGGGTGTTCCTTTTTCTGTTGAAAAAGAAATCTGTGTAAAGTAGTCTATTATGGATTAATAAAAAGCGGCCGAGTGATATAATGGTAGAGGCCTCGGTTTATTACGCTAAGATTAAAATAACTACATACATGTGGGTTTTTGTGAGCTTTTTATTTTGTTTAAACATATTGGTATGTGACAAAAATATTGCATCAATATTGTTTGCCATTTTTAATGTGCATATTGTGCCCTTGAATCACACCGGAATTTTGTAAAATCGAACAAAATATTGTGTACATAATTTCAAAACTCTTTACACTGGTATATGCCCCTATATAATGTAGTAAGTTGTAGGCCTCGGCAATTGGCAACTGATGGCGAGGGATTCTGAAAAGGGCTACACTTGGCTACAATTCTAAATAAATAAGTCGTACAATAGGTACCGACAATGGTTTGTTTAATAAGGTACTATCTAGTTTTTTCGCTATAGTAAGGATTTTTCTAAAAATAAATGGTGACCGTACCAGGCAAGCACTCCTTATTCATTCTGGAAAATTTCGAACTATAGCAGTGAGTACTTTTGATTATCTCCTACCTGTTATACGTCATGTGATTTTTACTCTAGTGAAACAAGATAGAACAAAAGCTAACATGGTGAATCAGAAAACAATGCACACAAGTGACAGGAGGCAACTCTCGACAACTGCCGATGAAACGACCTGAAAGAACTCAGAAAGGACAGGAAAATCTTATCCTACCGCACATTACGTGCCGAGATGATAAAACGCACCGTACACCGCATACGTTATCTTCCGCTCACTTGTCAACAACAGCCGGAATATACCATTTTGAATGCGCCATTTACGATGTGTCTTTTTGTGCCATCAGCAGTGCCTAAGACATGTTCCGTCCGCACTATGGGCGGTAAGGTAACAACAATTTTTTCCGTGCACCCATTTTACAGCCAACTCGCTATGGAATTATTATTCGCTTTGGCGGGCTGTGCATTTTATACAATGAGATTAAAAAAATATATTATTGTACTATTCTTTTTCTATACTCATATTTCATATTTGTGTTCAAATATTGCTTTGTCGATGCCATTCATGCTCAAAAGTTCATGCTTTAAATAATTTGTGTAAAGCGTATTGCTCTGACTAGTTTTTTTTTTTATTCTCAGAAAGAAATAGACCATACTTCTTTCCTGGTATCCTTGAGCCTACTGAAAGTGTAACATACAACATAGTGGTGCCTTTCCTGTTGTTGTTCACTCATCCGACACGATACATCCATTTTCGTCCGGAATGGGAGTCAGAAAAAAGAAAAGATGGCAAGCAAATTGCCCCAGAGAAGGAATGAAAAATGGAAGCCAATGTCAAAAGGGTTTACCTCGTTTAAATGCGTTCCCCCACAGCCAGGTGTTACAAAGTGATACGGAATGCGGTACGGTCCCAGCCCTCGTTGTGCATTCTTCCGCCGGCATAATGTTTTGTAATTACCTCTGTTGCCTTACTGCAATCATGCAGTTAATCTCAGTTCACGAGATGAGCCCGTAAAAGATCGCTGCGGTTAGCAAAAAAAGATGAAAAAATGGGGTTTCATCTGCGGTACTTTTATAGGATGAGAGTATCAAATATTCAACCAAGCAAACAAAACAAGAGCATTACGCTAATGTCAAGAATCTCTGAAGAGAAAGTTTCATATGATATATGTATTTGGAACATACATTAACGATTTAACAGTTTTACTATTATCACTTCTAAAGTTTAAACGTTATTCAATCTTGCTTTTCATAGAACCATTGTACAAATTCACGAAAAAATAACTGTTATAAAAATATTGGACAGAACCAATAGAGAAAAAAAACTTTCAAGTTTTTGAGTTGTTATGTTTTATGTTTTTTTTCATGGTACTTTGAAAATGTTATTTTTAATTTTCTTAAGTTGAAACTATTTTTAATAATTCGATTTTTTTTAAACTTCAAAGGTGGCTTAAATACTTTAAGTTTTAATTGTATTTGGTTATCCGACCTTTTTATCGTATTTGTTGTAAACATAAAAGGAAATGCATCTGAGTTTTTTTTAGAGAATAAAGGAACGAAAATGTTGATGTTTTCAACACTGCCAACGAAACCATGATGCTCATAATGGTGAATACACAAGTTTAAAAACCAGCTTATCATTGCTTTTAATGCAAGATGTTCTCAAACGAAGAAGCTGATGAACACACATGAATTGAAGTTATTCGAGAACTTCAACGAAATGTGTTGGTTCATGTACGAACAATGTCTTGTTGTATAAAGAATCATTGAATGATGTGGAAATTTCAAGGCTTTTTTAGTTATTTTTTGCCATTTTCTTGTTGCGTTATAAACCAAACTGATCGTATTTGGTATGAGGAGGTTGATCAAAAAGTGCTGGTAAAACTATAGTTTAATTAACGCGCAGGAAGAAACCACGTCTGGGACCACTGTAATGGTGAAGTTTTTTTTCGCCTTGCTTCTTTCCATCAACAGGCCCGCAGCAAAAATACAGATACCGTCAAAATTTGCACCTAATAAATTAATTAATACGAAATTACCCATCGGGCGGAAAGTTGGTGTTTATGTTGCCACAGTTTTTCCTTTGTTTGCTAACCCGTTTTATTACTACAACGCGCTGTGTGAGCTAGGCGATGACTTTATCCATATTTCATTCCACAAATGACCCAACAATATCCGTGCTGCTCGAATGGATTATGTAACAATAAATTATGCTTCCTGTGTATTTTAGGAATATTGGATTCTTAAAGCTCAAGAACATAAATTTCTCTTATGTATGATTGGAATATATTTCAGAAGCGAGTTTTTTATTTATTTTTCGTTCATTGTTAAAAGATTGTCAATATTTTCGTGTTACGCTCGATATAAGCTCTCTTCTACTATATAAAACGAGTTCCACTCAAAAGTTAGGCGTTGCCATTTTTATACCCGCCATTTTGAAAGATTGTCATCAAAATAAACTTTACACGTTTGTTTTCAACACCGCTACTGTAAAAAATGTTTGTTTTAAAGATCTTTTAATTCTTTTTGGTTAGATTTTGTATTAAAAATTAGAAATTAAAGATCCTGAAATATGTCTAGAAGATTGCCACGTCGAATTATAGTTCAAAATTTCTTTTCTTTAAACAACTTTGAAAAGGCAATAAAATTGTGCATAATTTTGGAAAATATGGATGATATAGGTAGTGAAACATGTTTACAATCTTGTCTAATTGAATATGTTGGGCCAATATGGTTTCATACTTTGAATCAACCAACTTTAAAGAACCAGCTTGGTGTGATATTTTCTTCTTCTAATTATCGTGCTTAAAAGGCCTGTTGAATTGACATAATGACTTTATGTGAACTTCATAATGAATAAGATGAATATGGCTTGCAATGTTCGTTATATTGCTCAAGGAATTTTCAAACAATTCGTACAAACCATGCATATACAGTAATGCTGCACAACATATAGATGGGCATTTGTCTGAAAGTCTTTTGCCATCTACCAAAGTGTCCATTTTATGTTGTATCGAATGCGAGTGACACTGCCAAAAGCTAGAAAGCTAAAAAAAAATTTATTTCAATTTTTTTAGATGCACTATCAGTTTTGCTGCTGTGCATCGTGCGCATGTATTGAAACTGTTTAATTATCTTTTCTTACAGCCAGTTTTCTTTGGGCGGAATAAATAAAAGTGATAAAAGTTTATTTTTTATTCAAACTCTTGCATCTTCTAGCTTCCAGTTTTCTTTTTTTTACGGTTGTTGTCCGATTCATTCGTTAAGTTTTTTTTTTCACGTCGGTAAATATATTTTGCCCAAACAACATTTGTTGTTCTGAAGAAAAACTTGCAGTGTTATTTTTCGTTTCCATACACTCTTCATTCCGGTTGTAAACCTGTGGTCGTGTTGTTTTACTCATAAGAAAGTGCTTGATGATGGTAATTAGAGCGTCTATTCGTAGTGATAGCTATTTCCCAAGCATCCTACAAACGACTTTGATTGGCATTTCTGGCAGATTTTAGAACGTCCCTCGCTTGAACCCTGCAGCCGTATCCGTCCGTGTGTCATCAATGTACAGCGGATCATTGCACTTGTATGGCTAATATTAAATGGTAGTCCATTCATCATCATTGACTTAATGACAGCCGTCGATGTTCCGATGGCTTCGAATTTATGGTCGCTTGCACCACGCATCTTCGCCTTTGCTTCCGTCTAGGAATACATCGGCAAGGATTGCCGTACGGCTCGTTTCAAGGAGCAGCATAATGAAAATTGCTCACACTAGCACCCGCCCTTATCATTACGCTTGCACCACCACCACCACCACCAAAGCTCTCACGCGAATCCGATTATCGCCGTGAATGTTGCGAGATATGGTCCGCTGAGTTTTCCTCCATTGCCGCACGGTATTTTGTGCGAGTGATAATATTTCAATTTGTATGCAAATCTGCGTTGTTAATTTATCGCTTCCAAATCCCACAATTCATCCACCCCATATTGCTGAGCAAATGTGTTCTGCTCGCGGAAGAATTACGACCAGCAACCACCAATCGACACGGTTTTAATGATATGGCATATGCATGAGCTTCGCGTCGGGTGCCGTCCCTGGTGCAGCTGCACAATCGGTATTTATCATACATGTCATACATGATACGCTAATAAGTACGATTAAAGCTCTACCTCAGTTAAGTTACACACTCAGGAGGATTGGACCGTCGGTCGGAGCTTTTCGTTGGCAGGCTTTACTTAATTTTTGATTGTATGGGCAGGCCATTATCTGGGTGAAATAAAAAAAAAAACCTCCCATCTCACACATGGCGCGTTTGGGTTTTGTATTATTTCTACAGTGTCCGACACAGTGCTCACTGATTCCCGCAGCGGCCTGAGATATCCATTAAGCTGTCTCTAAGTTGATGGATATGGTAAGGTTTGCCCGTATGTAATGCGTACGTGACAGCAATGTTTTTGACGTTTACGAAGCTTATGATTCAGAAGGGTACATCAATGTTGGCACGCGCATCAGCAAACTTTATCTCAGCTTCAAAAAGGTTCAGCGCAGGGTGAATGTCCAGTGTGAATACGCACTCCCGGAGGATGATGGCTTAATAGCTAGAAATACTGCCCAATTCTAGAAAATAAATCCTACCCATCATTATTTGTGAGCTTGCGTTCCAAGATGTACAATTGATAAATAAGGAGAAAAGGGGCACGAGAACTAAGCCATTCCTGCAAGAGTCAAGTATCCTTAGATATTCTCCAGCGAACAAATCCGTCAACATTCTTCTGTAACATTCCATCGGACCGGGATATCTTACCAAACTTTGAGCGCGCCCTTTGGCAAGGCAAACAAAGAATGTTGACTATTTTGTTCAGATAGAAAGGTATGCTCTTACAATTGGTTGGCCAAAACTTGGGAAATCAAGGTATTGTTGCTGTGTAAGGATATTATGTCTTTGAAGGTTAAATGTATGAAAAAAAAGATTCTATTCTTGTTTACTATTTATCGGATTTCATGCTCGCTATCGTTTGCCAATTTGCTTAGCAAGTTTCTGAAAACCTTCAAGATAGAAAAGCGAGACAAACATCGTGGAACCATTTTGTTGTCGGTTTTTTTTACTCTAATACCCTATGGAACGAGACTTAACAACTTGGCTTGAATGTATTGTACGTTAATTAAACCAATTTAAAAGATATTCGTATAGCATCATTTTGAGCGTTTTTCATGAAACGGAATTTTGGTAAACATAATTTTGTTTTGTTTTTCTGTTTGCAGACTCCTGAAGATTGTTCGGCAGGTTCTAGCTGCACACCAACCACCATTTCCTGGGAGGGAACGGCAGACATTCAGTCAGGCGATGTGCTTATTGTTGAAATTGACGATCATCATTTAATTCCATCGAACTACAACAAATCGTCTGAAGGGTAAGTTTCATACAAGTTTACAAATTGATTCCTGTGAAATAATTTCCTATATCCAGTCGTTAGTGTGCTGTACATTCACCAGTCGGCTTAATATATCAATACCATTCGACCATTCCTAGGAAGAATGCTCATTTGCGCGACGGGTTTTCAAATTTGATCAAATCGGAACAACAAATTCAAGCGTAGGCTGATTAAAGTAAGAAATATCTACAATGGGAGGCAATAACTCACCCAAAGTACGGCTTGACGGTTGACTTATTGTCTAAAATTAGAGTTTCATCTGCACGGACGGCGGTGTCTGGCTGTTCCGTTTATCCCAGATATTATGTTGATTACATTAATAACTCTTGCGGAGGGAGCACAACGTTGTAGCTATTTATACTATTACCTCAGAATTAGCCCTGTGTTGCATTGCCACAGTCTCGAATTTCATTTCATTCCATCCCTTAGGTTAATTATTTGGAAGCGTCACAGACTGTACAAACTACTCCAAAATTATGCACAGCAATCGCATTTTCTCGTCCAATTCTATATCATAGTAGCAGTAAGCTTAAGGTTAACATCAAATAGAGGATATTTACTGTATTTTTTAAACAATTAACTGTAAGGATGAGTGCATCTAGTTGGCATCGCTATGACATTCATTTTCGTCAGTTTTTGCCATCCATCCGCGCAGTGCACCGTAAGCAATGGTGAGAAAAATCTCATCATATCCGTATGACGCTTTTCGCCATTTGTGAAATTTAGATTGTACACTAGGTAATTCGATAGCTGGGCCAGTCTTTAACCTGGTACCACAACGCCCCACTCTAACGCGCCATTTATTGCAAGTGGTTACGCTCATTTTCACATCCCTACACCGGAAGCTGGTAATGTTATCCGGTGGGAACGTTACACTACTCACAGAAGAGCATCTTACCATTTTCCAGCCCGTTGCACACGAAATAAATCATCATTTTTCTTTTCCCTTTCCCTACACGACCTTCTTGCTCTCGTTTTCACACCGCTGTTTCTGTACACCTTTTTAATTAAAATCAGCGCCCATCACACGACCACCGCCGTTTATCAAGTTACTCGGCTCGGGCATGAGAACTGCGACATTACCGAAGGCGTCCTGCTCGACATCACACCGCTTGTGGCCGACGGCAAGAAGCTGGTCACCCTTTACGACAAGGATCTGACGGAGGGAATTAATCTACTAATTGGTAAGTAAGATCTATCTCGTGTTTCTTTCGCGCCTTCCAGCAACGACCGCCGATTGGGATGTGCGTCCTTATTAGTTGGACCCTTTCCGGACCGTATACCGCAGGCCAATCCTGGGCCAGCCTGCAATTATTTGGAGGTTGCTCATTGCTTTTTTGTACATACCCATACTACTACGGCCGTCTGATTCGAGCATGATGGCGGTTTTCTTGTAGAAACTTGTCAGGAGCGAAGTGTCCCAAAAGGTTATCGGGATCATTTCCAAGACGAAAAGTTGACGAAATGCTTCATCGTTACCCGGAATTCTGAATTTGTTTCGATACATCCATTTGGCTATGAAAGCTGTAAATAAGCAGTGGACGTTAGGTGCCCAGTCAGGCGAAAGACCGATTAGCCTAGAGCGTTGGGCCAGAAATGTTGTTTTTTTTTTGTTTTGTCGACCCATTTTGAGTCTCGACAACAGCAAAGACAGTTTACGTGACACGAATGAATATTGTTAATTTGGTAATAGAATCGACATTAAAAAAGAAGATGAGGGATTAGCGCTGTGCAGCAAGACCCATAATAATGTTTAAACTTGTTTGTTCCTTAATGGTGAGTATTTAGCAACCTCTTTTAACAGATC
>KB694512.1:0-12279 GCA_000349165.1 Anopheles christyi | reverse complement strand
GGTCGTTTACGCCAAGCAAGAGAAGCAAACAAAAGATTCGGCAGTTTATTCACGATGAGCGACTAGACAGACCGTATTGCTAAAATAAATTTTAGAATTGGAGTTTAGGAATTTGAACAAGTTTAATATTATGTTATGATATTAAACCTTATTTATCGAAGGCTTACATTTTCCTAGACTCGATGGACTGGTACGAATTAAAGATTGCACGAGAATATCACATCCTACGTGAAATGGGATAATACGCCTGAAGTTATGCAATCTATAATTTACGCTTCTTTTGGCGTAAACTCCCTGAGCGGTCGTGAAGGCCTGTAACAGGCTTACTAGACTTCGTTTTACAACGTAACTGGATAGTTCATCTGATAATTAAGAATTGAACTTCATCCGATCTTTACAAGAGATGTCTCGTCTATGAGTTACATTATCATACAGCACTGCCCGGTATCGAATCTTTATATAGTTAAATTATATGTTTGCATAGAAATGTGAGTATATTGAGTATGTTTAGATTTTTAGATATATATATGCAATTTATTCCCCTTTGTTTTTATAATAAGCAAAGCAGCCAAGTATTACGTTTTTATGTCAACAGCGTCAACATTACCGTTTTGGACTAAGAATTATTATTATGTTGTTTTTCAAGCTTGTCGAATTTTTCTGTGCCAACGAAAGGTTAAAACCCTCGACACAATTCAGCAAAGCCTAAATTTACATCAACTACCGATCGACTACTGTTGAGAAATTTTGCTAATAAATAACAATCAACAATTTCAATTATTAACACGTAACTTTTAGCAATATAAACGTGACAGACAAAGCCTTATCTGGTTGATATACATCACAATAAGCCATCAATTATTCATCTACCTTAACTATGTTTGACTTTCCATATAGAGTTTAAGCTACTACCATCGAACCCGCTCGGTCAGTAAGCGATAATGAATGCCTAATAAATAGCGTTCAATGTAACATTTTGTCCGTTTAGCTTCCGCGAACCACCGATCGATGAGTGGTGACCAACCTTACGGTTTCCTTTTAGAGCGATCTACCTTCGCTGGATTTTCTTGGCATCCCCTGGCAACCCATGTCACGATTCACATACAGGCGGGTGGTAATCTGAATCCACTTCACATGAGGATGACATTTTAAAGAATTGCGAACGAAAAGGTAAATCTCACAGAGCGCTTGTGACCAATGAGAAGGATAGTGTTTGGGGGTAAGAAGTCATGTGTTTTGAGGGTCATGAAAGTGTCTTCCTTTTTGAGTACGATTCGGCTCATACACAGAGCGATATTGTACTCGAAACTGAATTCGATTGAGTGCACTATGGTTTGACTCTACTAGGCTCGAACCTGTCACGACTTTTCGTCGACTGATCCGGTCCGATTAGATGTTCAATGATCCCCGACTGATGGTGCTTCAAATTGACTTGTACAAATTATGCTCATCGCTCTCACACAATGTGTGTGTGTTTCTGTGCTTGTCGTGCTTCAGTTTCGATACACTATCTTCACGCCATTATTGAGCATCGGTTGGATCTGGTAGCATGGAACATAAATCAATCGGTAGGTTCGCTTGAACCGTGAAACGACAATTATGTCGACGTTGTGATGACATTAAACAGACATATCTATAATTTATGGTTGAGTTTGATCGACTTTGGAGGGAGTGGAAAAACGTTTTTTCCAAGTGGTGTAATAAATTATCTTCCTCCAAGGTTAAAGAAGATGCTATATTATCCTTTTTTTTTTCATTTGTTCATGTGAGTTTTTTGAGTCTTGTAAATTATTATTTTTACAAACAAAAATGTGTTTTTTTTTCTATGATTGCAATGTTTTTAAAATGAACTCATTATGTACAGCTCAACGAGCCAGTGCGAATATCTTGAGGGAGCTTTTTCCGATGAATGGTCGAAGCTTTTATGTCGACAACTTTATCGACTATACAACGAGCTTTTCTGCTCATTCATCTCCAACGCTAAAGATTGCATCACATCTCCAGACACACAGACGACCTGCATCTTTCGTGCCAGTCAAGTTCAAGTTCAAACCAGTTCTCCTCCCGCATCATCATCGTCATCAATCTCCCCTTACTTTTCACAACATCTTCAAACAGAAACGTACTCGATGCGTTTTGTTTTCACTTTTTTTTTATTACAACCGTTCACCATTTCACCTTATTTACAGCGAGTGAACCATTTTTCGCATTTTTTGTATCATCGTTCGTTTTGTTGGTTTCGTTTTGTGTTTTGTTTTCGTTTTGCTTTTCGTTTTAAATGCACTTTACACGTTGTTTTTGTTGTTTGCGGGCTTAATGTGTTATGTTGGCATGTTTAATACTGGTAACCGGACTGCGGATTAAACGATCCATTGCCCGACGGTCTTCCGGGTGCGCTGGGACGTTGGGCTCCGGGAGCTCCTGGACCACCCGACGGGTAGCCGGCGGCACCTCCGGGAGCAGCAGGACCACCAGCAGCAGGATAGCCAGCCGATCCACCAGCCGGCCCACTCGGGTAACCACCCTGTCCAGGACGTCCACCAGCAGGACCTGTAGCTCCTGGACCACCAGCTCCTGAAGGATATCCACCCGATCCGGTTACCGAGCCGGGATAGCCTTGGGATGGCTTACCAGCACCAGGATAGCCACCAGCACCGCCTGGACCACCGGCACTGCCACCTCCGGCAGCTTGAGCAGCAGCAATCGCGTCAAGTCCCTTCTGAATCTCGGCCGGAATCGGAGGCGGCGTTGGGAGATGATCTCCCTGTGGCTGGAATCCATTCTCGTCCGCGATGTACGTCACGGTGATAACTTGTCCATCCGGGGCCGTGTAGGAGTAGGAACCAGTAACGCTAGGGATTTCATTTTCGGAACCCTTGTTCTTGATCTCACCCTGCTCCTGTACCTTAATACCGTTGGCCGTCTCGTAGCTACAAGAGGGTTAGGAGGATGGAAAATGATGACCTCACAACAAGTTTGCTCTGAGCAATACTCACCTGTATTTGTAGGTTCCATCGCCGTTGTTCATGTTCTCGTAGGAAATGATCTCGATTGGTGGTTGGCTTGGACCAGCCGGGGCAGCTCCTGGGGAACCTCCTCCAAATCCACTGCCTCCAGACGCGAATCCTCCCGAAGGAGCACCAGAACCGCCTCCAAAGGACGATGGTGCACCGCCACCGAATCCACTCGAAGGAGGACCATAGGCAGGTGCTGGAGTACCTGGACGGCCTGCTGCTGGGCCACCTCCTAAGAAGACATGATATCATGGAATTGTCCTAGCTCTATCTGTTGAGCCTCTTCCAAAGACTTACCAACTCCACCCGGTCGTTGGGCCTGTCCACCAAAACCACCGGCACTTGGACCTGAACCACCAAATCCTGATCCCGATGGTGCACCACCTCCAAAGCCACCGCTACCCGGTGCCGTTCCTGGACCTCCGAAGCCACCCGATCCTCCAGGCGCACCGCCAGGACGGGAACCACCACCCGGCGAGGGAGCCGTCAGTCCGGGACCACCTCCAGCACCAGCCGCTCCCGGAGGAGGCAGATAGTTGTTGTCCAAGCGGGCACACGAGCAGGCCGCTACCAGCGTCGCAAGCAGGAACTGCAAAGACAAATCGTAGGCAAAGAGATGATACAATCGACCATAACCTTAGCACCTAGCCAGACAGCACAGTTACGCTGATCACAACTGTTGCAATGCGAGTGCCGCAAGAGTGACCCATAAAAACCGGAGCATGCGGCTGAAATCCACGCTTCAGCGGTCACGATATTATCATAAAAGCATCTCGAGCCCGAAACCAAACACGGGGCCGAGGTCTTTGAGTGTCTTTCAATGCAAACATTGTTGTACATCTAATGGGGGAAGAGGCTGGTGGATACAGTCACTAAAGAGTGGCCTTTCTTATCGGACCACAAGAATAGTCTCGACCGGGATCGCATTGCAGCGCCTCGTCAATCGACAGTTGCACAAGTGGAGGATGCCTGCTTTCGGGCACCTATCTTACCTTATGTTCGATTCATGCGCCAGTAAGTCATGCACCAACATTGTGTGCCAGCGATGATGTTAGCGGATGCGAAACTCGAACACACATACCTGCCAGCAAGGGACCGAGAAACAACGGCATACCCAATGGCAAAATGGCAAACGATTCGATTGAATTGAGAAATGAAGACGCTCGAATGGAGCGTCAAGGGGTGCAAGTGCAAGAATTCTGTTTCTTTTTTTGTGTGTGTATTTGTCGCTTGAGAAAATAATGCAGTTTTTGTGATGCTGGAAGTCACGCTTGGTGTCGAAACGCTGTACGGGTCGGTACGGAAAGCACAACATAATTACCGACGACCTTAGCCCGTGGTTTGGGGACGGACCAGGGCTAAAGGGGTTTCGCTTAACTGATAAACCTTTCATGTTTTATTTCGATTTCCCGCTTTGTGACACCTTGCAGTGCAGTTTAAAATAGAGTTTCCATGGGAACAGAACAAATAACACCAAGTGTACATAGGAAAGTAAAAAAAAAATAGGGCATGAAAACTAGCGAAGGCCTTTGATAAACAAACAATCTAACGAGTGCCGAAGTGCTTTTTTCGAAACTGTTTCAATTGTATTGTTTTGTGTATCGGCGTCCTCGATTTCGGTGGCAAAACAGATACCAACCAGAGCTCAATTCAAATCAGATCATTTACACTGAAATCGTGAACCTGGGCGAAGGTAAGGATGGGGAAAATCTCCTAGGTGATGCAAATAAGTCATAAAAAGAGCATCTTTGGTGTAGTAGAGAGTGCATGACCAGAACCAAATCGTCGGATTTAGCTACGGTTTGAGCCCAACACTCTGCATGTTACAGATATGCTTGTGAGCTACATGTTTCGTCATAACTGCTTTTTCTAGATGCTGTTACCTATTGTTGTTTCGGTAGTTATGGAGATTTGTAAAAGTTATGTAAAATTAGTTTAGCCTAATGTGCCTTTAAGTAACGGCAATGTTTATTTTAAACATATAAACATATTAAGATTTATGAAAAAGAAATCCATAATTTTTTTGCAGACACCTATAAATTTGTTTTCACTCGTACGAATTTAATTTGAATATTATTAACTTGAAACTATAAATATAAGTACATAAGAAAAATTATATTTCATCAAAATACACATAACTTTTAAAACATTCATGGTTTATAAATTATTCAAAATTAGAAGGTTGTTAATGTTGATTATGTCAATTTTTTGTTTTGATATTTGACGTTCATTTTCGTTCAAATCAGCTTTTACGCGACAGCAAATCAGAAAATCTTTTCCAAATCACCCAATTATCTGGGAAAATTCTCTTGTTTTTACTAATCAATTGGACGATGTTATTTTGGTCGAAAACCGAGAAATCCGAGTTACGCAGATATGCGAGATACGCGGTCTATTCGAGGTTTTTCATTAAAAAATGTATCTCGGGTACATCCTGTTACAAAGTAGTTTACGTCTTTTGAACTATGAAAATTATATCGATTGATTATGTTGATTGATTCTTTTGTATTTCCATTCTCTGTAGACATAAGAACCCACTGAATCTTAGATATGTTGATTTTTTTATTACTAGTACTTCGCATTAGGATTAGTATTGAACCTAAAACATGTCGTACATAAGACTCTTGACTTTGTTGACGCTTTGAAGATAGATGTGTTAATGAAATAGTTCTATTCCAAGTGACTTTGTTTTTTGTTCTATGAACAATATTATCAAAAAAAAAATATATGAAAATGACTTTAATCAATTTTTCTCAAAAATATAGCATAGCACTAATTATGCAATTTAAAGAAGCCAACCAAATTCAAATCCAACGAAATTATATTTAAACTCATTAAACTTAAATTCAAATCTAAAAACGACCCGTAAATTTTAGAAAACGGACTATTGTGCTAGTTGTTGAAAAGATCATCTCATCAAAGGGGTATAAAAATAAGCCACAGTTCTCAGTACAGAATGAACAACGACCGAACCACACCTTACTATACACAAATGTGGTAGCAGCAGATGCTCACATTTGTTGTGGAGTTGACCTCTCGTCTCAAAGCCTCGCTGCTACATGTGTTGTGAGGATATTCGTGAAGATTCTCTCCCACAATCAAACCTCCACCTTCATAGAGCATATTCGTGCAACGATCGTGCCGTGGAACAACTTACACACGTCGAAAGATGACCTTTTTGCAATGCTCAAGTATTTGGCAAATCGGAAAAATAGTACAACGCTTAAAACCAGAAGACACACCACCAGAAGGCAGCACCTCACCCAGCGATGGAAATCTTGTGTTTAATCAAAAATTTTACAGCTTAATAGCGTTACCCAATAACGGTCGAAGAACGCAACGGTTAAAGCGGGTTACAAATTTAATATACCATTACCGATCGGGTAACAGCCGCAAGACAATCGGATTATGTGTACCTTTCACCACCCGCTGGTAACAACCGGGCAACAACCGAGACCCGAATGGTGGTTATACCTTTTTTTATCAGCAGTCCATGCTGCAACTTGCCTGCGCACACTGCAGTTGACCCGGAGGATGGGTCTGAACCTAATCAGTGTGTTTAATCGCAAACGCCCAGGCAAGTGAATATCTTTATAAAACAGACATGACAGAATGGCTAACGCAAAAGACTGAATATTTCATCACAGACGTTTTTTTTTTTTTTTGTGAAAACATATTCTATCGAAGATGGTTAAGGAATCGAGATGGAATGTAACAGCTAGCAAAACCATTTGGTGGTGACCTTTCCGGCATGCGCTTTGTCATCGAAATCGTCAAGGATGATTATTTGCTATCATTACAATCAATTAAAGGTAAACACCCCAAACCCCGTGGTGGTTTCTCTTTTTGTAATCGCTCAAGAGTGTAAACGTGATGCGCGACGAGCTTGCGTGATGCTAATAAGAAGCACTCGAGAGGATACGAGGGCGCTTTATCGTTATGCGACTCCTCGACACCACCTTTTCGGGAGGAGCATAATAACAACAGCACACGAATTGTTTCCCAATCCGGGTGCAATCATAATGGTACTGCTGCCCGCAAACAAGCACAATTAGGTATGCGCCCTCCCCTACACGCTACCCTGGTACCAGCAGTGCCAGGTGAGAACGATTCTTCACCACACCAGGCCAGGATGGGTGCTCATTAGCAAGGGATTACGGTGATCAGCGGGTTTGGAATGGGCCGCGATTAGTATAAATGACATGATGAGTGGCTTCTACCGGCAATTGAGTGTACATAATTTTATGGCGGGAAAAGCCACGAGGCTTTCGATATTGTCAAGGCGATATCGCTTCTGGGTGGTTTTGGGTGGTATTATGCTTGCATGGTGCTGTGTTAAAGGGTAAAATTATGAAAATTAAAGCAAGTTCAACTGTTATTCCTATCTTCGATATTGGTAAGACAAACGATTTATTCGTGTTTATGTTTGTATGTAGTTTTGTTAAAAAATTTGTTTAAAAGTTAAAATTTTGTATTGCAAGCATTTTGATTTTTTCCATTATTGGTTCTTAAAACATTGTACAGTGTTTACCCGAGATACTCGGATAATGCGTTCCCAAAGAATTCGCGTAAGTCGAATTTTCGGTTTTTATTTAAAATACGCATAAAATATGGACAATATTGACAATTTGCTATCGAGTTGCAATTGTAATGAGAAACATCAAAATTTTCTAGTTTTTGTGTTTAAAAAAAGGCATTTTATTTCACAATTGACAATCGCTGTGTCAAATCAGTACAATTTGTTCCAATGATTAATTTTGTTCAAGTTTTCATGTATATTCAATGAAACTCAAAGTTTTGACAAAATTGATAACGTATGAAACCCCCTTCCAAATTTGTGCCAACCAAATGATAATTTTGAAAATATTAAAAAAAAAAAATACTTCAGTATCTTAAAAAGCTCAACACAAACACATATTACACAGCACATAATGCTGTCAACATGGATGGTGCTTATAATTTAAAATATAAGTGAAGAGCCAATTCGTACAATCATAAACACAAAATTGTGTACCAATAGTCCACATTGCCTAGAGAAAAACGTACACTAAACTAAACTAACTAAATTAAACACTAATATTCTTGTAAAACTTTAAATCAGTTTTTTCACTTACAACTTTCATGATGAATAGCAGTTAAATCACAAACGATCCTTTTTTCTTTTAGAACAGAAACAAATATGTATCACAGATAAGGTACTATGTTGCACTTGTGCATGCAACTGAAGAGCGAAACTGCAACGCTGCAGATGTCAATAGCACCAACGCAGCACGACACGTGAGCACCGAGCACTGAGTAAAGGATGACACACACCACAGTAGGAAGCGGCACAGATCCGAATGTGTTGCTGTGAGCGGTAGGTTCTGCTTTATATATAATCCTCTTCATTCGTGCGCTCGCTGTGCGATTGTTTTAATGCAGTCGGGTCTTGCGCATCCCTCCAAAGTCCCTTCTTTCTCTCTAGCGCACTGTGCGACAATGGCACTGCAATGTTCGCGAGGGAAGGGGGGGGGGAGGGAGATCTGGTGCGAATGGGTGGTAGTCGGTCCCCCAGTCCCGAGAATCCAGCCTTGCCAGTGGATTGATATTGGCCCGCGTTTGTGGAGGTGGAGGAAGACACACTGGGCGAAATTGAAATCGAGAGTCATCGGATCGGAAAGAGAAAGGAAGGGTAAACCGAACCGGGCTGGTAGATTGGGAGTCGGCCGAGACGAAGTAGCTTGTGAAGCAGATGCAGTAAGTTGCAGTATGAAGAATGGAAATGACCCCAAATTTGGGCTTATTCGCATTTTTTTGCGATGATTTTGAGTTATGTTTAATGAATAAGCAGATGGTGATCGTTTAATTATTTATGATTTACTATTAAGATTACGATCTTCATTATTACAATTGTTCAGAGATTATGCTAATAGATTTAACAAAATATATTAATAGAAATATATAAAATTAGACAATTAGGCAGTTTTTTTTTCAAGAAAGTAATCAGTGTTCAAATATTCAAAATTGCATTATAAATAAAAGAAACAAAAAAAAAACAACAACATTCATAAAAATTAATTCATAATAAACTGGAAACAAAAGAGGATAGAGCCGTCGATAACAAAATAAAACACAAAACTAACAAACAAATAATGCTATACAACATAAACTTATTTTTGTCCTGTTTGCTTAAGAACAAACAATACACAAAATAAACGTATCTAAATCCAGCTGAACACGTGAATAACAAAACTAATTTCTGTGTAACGATCTGTTAACGTCGAATATTAGCACTCCAGAATGATTAACAACGGCTGGTAAGAACAATCGAATACAATGTGCACAGGCAACGATCTGTTTCGCTCGATCGATTGGTGATCATTAAATAAATAACGCTTCAAATTTACGATTCTCGATTAACACTCGTTGCGTTTCCTTCCGTTTGCAGTTGTGCATTCACCAAACACATCAAACATCAAGCTGAGAAGCATTCGGCCCGGGGATGTCACCACGCGATTAATTCCACCGGGTTTGATGCATCCATTTTCCGCACGAGATAGTTAGTTGTCTTTGTTTTTACTGTAGTTCAATTGAAGTTCAAGAATATTTCTACACCCCCTCCCCCCCCCTTTTTGGTTCTAGCGTAGCGTAAAATGAGTCTGGTTACATCCGTTCAAGGGTTCGATGTGGGTAAGCGTAACCACAAAAAAAAAAGCTAATCATAATTCCCTTTTCGGTTTCAAACGTCGGTAAAAGGGCAAGAGATTTGTTAGAGCGAGTGGCTGGAAATGGTAAAAGATCCCGAAAGCTGATTTAGTTATGGAAATGAGCCGCGCGTTTCATTGTGCCGTCGATATGCACACATTATTGTTCTGAAAGAGTCATTGCTAGCAGCACAAGGCAACACAATTCAACCGACCGAGGACAGATCGATCCTTTGCGGACGATAAGCAAAGATGAAAGATGGTGAGACGTTTGTAAGCATCAAGGGAGACAAAACCAGTGGTGACTGGAGAAAAAAACACCCCGTGGGGAAAAGTACGCTAGTACGCATTTGAGTGGGATACAATTTGCGATGGGAACTAAACAGTAGCGACAGTTGAGTAAATTGGGTGAAATAAAACTTCACCAAGCTTTGGCAAAAATGCAACAATTCACTTGAGAAAGATACATAGTACCGAAATCAACCAGCGGTATGCCACCTATGTAACTGAATGTAGCACTGCAAAAATACAATCGACCACTGGGAAATGTAATGCGCAACGTGGTTTTCGATACGTGCAGATGAGAACGCTGAATTGATCACCTGCCGATTTCCTGCCGATACTGGTTCAATTTCGGTGTTGAAACGCGTTCGCCTATGCTCGCTCCATTTCTCGTTCTCCACCGAGAAGCCATCTGCCTGCATCTATGTGCCTGTTTCCTTCCCCAATCACTACTTCCCACCCTTTCCAACCAATATGCAAACGAACGGAACGGCTTTTCCGACCAGCGTTTCCCAATCGAAACACCTAGGGACCGGCATGAAATGTTTTCCATTCGATTCGATCGCTCTGGTTTGCAAACTTGTTGCAACTCCGGGCTTATTGGAGCAAACTGTGAGTGTGTGTGTGTGTGTGTGTGTGTCGGGGCTCTCTGTGTGTGAAATGGAGCAGAGGGAGTGTGCGCGATCGAGCGTGCACTATGCAGCCGGTGCATCACGATCGTCCGATTGCGCAGCGCAGTCAAATTTATCGCCCACAGCGCGATATCGTCGATATCAGGTGGCGCTACCTAATTCCAACTCAACTGCAGATCGTTATCAAGCGGTGCGATTATCGTTTGATCGGTTTGCCACCTTCGACAGCTCCGAGAGCACCATGTCGCACCCATAAGATTTCGTGTCGCTTATGTTTATCTCATCCACCCATCCGCCTGATTCGTCGCACGTGATTGCAAGAAGCAGAAGAACCAATGTACTTGCGCTTTGTGTGATTCGATTGATCACATCGATCGGAGTGTGCGCTCTCGCGCGCTATGGTGACCTACATTTTGGCAGCCCGAGTCGTCAGCCATGCATTCCACACTGGCAAGATGCGGGATGTGGATGCGAAAATTAAGAACCGTTCCGGCGATCCGTCTGCAATCTCACGCCACATTGGCTGGCAGCTTTTGACATTTGCACCCAGCGTGCGGCACGTTCCGACGGTGCCGATGCGAAAGGTTGCGGATTGATGCAATAATTACTCCCGATAGCTGTAGGCGGTGGAGTGCGGTTTGATAGGATAATGATTTAATTGATTCCCGATCAGGATCAGTGAGCGGGCGAGCAAGTCAAGGAGCGAGTGAGCGAGTGAACGCCAACGGCATGGTCGCTTTATTTCCGTCAGTTGGCTGTAGCTTCACGTTCAGATTGGTACACTCCTTGAAGGATGGAAACAACAAATGTAAAACATGGAATATCCTTGCTGTGTGGTCGAAACCATTAGTGGTTGAAGTGGCCAGAGGGAAAAAGCTTCTTACTTCATACACCGATTCCTATGAGCAATTTGTAAAGGGCTGGAAACGTATTTCCTCGTTGGTGATGTAGATAAATTACTTTAAGGTTTGTTTTACTTCTTTGGCATTGCTTCCTGCATTTGGGTATGTCACTGATTGAAGTCTTGGATTTGGATTTTGGACTCTCTTTAACTGATTAATACTCACTCGTGACCTGAAAACCCAGGTGATTTTCGTTTGTGTTTGAATACTATAAAATATGAATGTGTTTTATATCATTTTTCGGCTACACATATTATTTGTTGGCCTGCATAATGAATTTTTTTTTTTGAATGGTTAAAAAGAGAAAATGCATACATCGGTTTAGAAGAAAAAAAATAATAATAGAAAAGGCCGACCGAAAGCTTGCACTCCAAACTCCAAAGCTTGTGCAAAAAAAAAAAACGCTGTTTAAATTCATCGGTTTGATTTTTTTTTCTGTCCAGAGTTAGGGCACTACGAGACTGTAAAAATATACGTTCTTTTAATTTGTAGAGCTTACATATCCAGTGTTTGAAAGAGGTTCAACGAAGCCTAGCTCGTGCAATAGCTAGCTGTCAGGTACCAAAAACAAGAAAATGTTGCATGTCAATTTTAAATCTATGAAGTACCACCACTATAGATACACGATACCACAACTATAGAAACCATACCACCATTTTAGGGACAACCGAGCAGCAAGAAATAATAGATTTTTTGATGGCTTTTCGTTGAATTGTACGGTGAAAATAAAAGTTACTGTAAAGATTAAAGGTGTTTTCATAATAAT
>KB694501.1:0-12268 GCA_000349165.1 Anopheles christyi | reverse complement strand
TTTTCCACTAGCAGTTTGCTAAATTTACACAATATCCGACTAATGTCCGTTACATTTACTCATAGTGATGCTGAACACATTCAAATTGTTCAAGCGCGGTGTTTCGTTAAATATTTGACAGCGTGGACGTTTTCGTTCAGTTGACCGCGTTTGACATGCGGGCATTCGTTGCAAGCAAGGTGGAAACTTCTAAACAATAATAATACCGCAGAGTATAATCTTCACGCAAATTACTGCTCAGCAAAACCGTTCCAGATGTGTTTGCCAGCTCGTCAAACAGTCTGAAGGTGTTTTTCCGGCTCGCCGTAAAAGGAACCATATTCCGCGCGTAAGCAGTGGGTTCCTGCAGTGTACATCTTTCGATTGGCTATCTTCTCCGGTTCTCGGGGGGAAAAACTGATACCACCTAAAGGTTTTGTTTTGTTTCTGGTATTTGTGCTCCTCGGGCGGAACGAGAAACCCTCCTTCCCCCTAAAACGGGTGGAAGCTAGCTGTGAAGTGGGCAAATACTGATAGTGGTGCGTACACAAACACCGGGTAGAGAGAAAGTTTGTGGAAAGCTGGTGTGTTTCGGCTGCTGCTTTGTGTCAGTGTTTTTTTACTTTTTTTTGGGAAAGTCTCTTGGTCAGCCGACCGCTATTGTGTCGAGAGAGTGTAGTAAAGTTGCACAAAATCTGATACCATCTACATCAGCAGCATCACTAAAGGCCGCACCAGCAACAACCATTCGGACTAGAACGTGCAATGGCCGACGATTACTATGTTCAGAACAACTCCAACAGTGATGACTCAGAGGTAGAACTGAACCTGAGCAGCCCGGAGTTGAAGGGCTATTTGAGCAAGTGGACGAACTACATACACGGCTGGCAGCCGCGATTTATCGTACTGAAGGATGGCACACTGTCGTACTACAAAAGCGAACAGGACAGTGATTTCGGATGCCGGGGTGCGATCAGTCTGCAGAAGGCAACGATAAAGGTGAGCAAACGAGTCGCAATCTTTGACCGGTCGAAGGTTCCATTAGTCGTACGATAGTTATGACCCCGACCTCATCGACCCGATAAGCGGGTTGCATCGCGACCAAAAAAAATCGCGCTGATTACAGCACCGAACGATGGGCTGACAAACCAAGCGTCATATTTATCACCAACGCAATTGACTCTATTAACCCCAAAACATTCCTCTGCTGGGGATGCATGCATTCACTTTAAACGATACTCTGCGTTTTTGGTCGATGAGTTAACATATTTTTTTGTTGTTTCTTTTTCCCGCTCTCCGGACGACCGTAGTCGCACGAATTCGACGAATGCCGGTTCGATGTAGCAATTGGACAGAACGTGTGGTATCTGCGGGCTGAAACGCCGGAAGACAAAAGCAACTGGATCGAGGTGCTGCAGTCATACAAAACGGACCTACCGGAAACGGTCAGCTTACGGCGCCACGGAAGCACAATCTCGCTACAGTCCAACACACTATCCACGGCGAGCGGCAGCAGCTTGAAACGGGTGAGCCGTGGGCTGCGGGAGAAGCTGCATGAGATTGAAACGTTTCGCGACATTCTTTACGGACAAATCGATACACTGCAGCGGTAAGACAGTGGCACTGTTCTAACAGACAAACATGACAAATTGTTAATGGCAAATACAATTATGGTTTTACATTGCAGCTACTTTGATGCCCTGCACGCCAAAAACGACGACCAACCACCGCTCGATCTGGGCGACGGATTAAAACCGATTGATTTCCGCGGTGAAGCAATAACGTTCCGTGAAACGACGGCCGGTGTCATCATCACGCTGCAACACTGTCTAGATATTATCTCGCAGAAGGAGGAAAGCTTCAAGAAAAAGCTTGATAAGGAACAAGAACGGCGGAGAAAGGCGGAAGAGCTGTACCGGTAGGTCGAAGGAAACGGAAATCACACTGTGCGGCGGAAATAATGTTAATGTATCCCTCTTTCTGCCGTCTTTTTTTTGTGCGCAGAACTGCTAAAGATGAGCTGTCGAAGAACAGGAACTCCGTTATCCCAGGGCCGGACCTAGAGGTAAGTGGGAGTTTTGTTTTGCAAATTACTCATACCGTGCTACGGCTGGAGGCTGAACAAAACGAGCACGTTTTATGATAGTATTGTGCAACGTGTTCACTGGATTCACTGCCCCGTGTATGATTCAACAGCGCCAGCAACGTACAATTTGTCGATTTTGAGCGGCCTGATAAGCGGTATCGTGTGGACCACGTACTGTGTGGGTAGTTTCTTCTGGCTGTCGGTTATCAATAGTGCTTCATAACTGCGGAGCCTCAATACGAACAATATATTAATTGTTCAGTTATTTGTTAAAATCTTTTGTTGAGGAATATTTACATATTGTATATGTTTATTATAAAGCTTCACTATGATGAAGCTGTTTGAATGGGTTTCCTATATTCGTGGGCATTATTTGGGTTCCATAGAACGGTTAAACACAAGATAAAGTTGTTTTATACCGTTTAAGCCAAAGCAATACGCTTGTTGATTTATGACAGACTTTTATTGTACTTGAACTTGCAATTATTAGGTAAATATTAACAAATGCCTAATTATTTATCTACAGATAGCCGACTCATTTCTGTTAATTTAGATTTATATGCGAAAATTTAATTTTTCTTTCATTTGTACAAATAATTAACTTCTCTAATTTTATCATATCACACAATTGTTCATGGGCAAATTTTTTTTTTCTTATTATAGAATCCATGGTCAAGCATACTTGTTAAGCACTACCAAACAGGTTGAAGGGCACAATGGCACTAGTAAATGTTTCTCCAATCACGGACAGTGAAAAGTATTTTTTTACGATTTTGAACAGTCAATGGTGACGCTGGCAACGTTCTTTGTAATTGCTATGTAAACAACCAGCGATATTTACAGACTTTTTGTTTCACTGCAGCAGCTAGATAATTGTTATCTTTGCAACAAAATCTTGTATCTCGCTGTTGATCAAGGGATTAATATTCGCTTCCAATTTTTATGTTACTAAGATTACACTTTTGAACAATCAACAAAAAGGGTTTTATTGTCAAAACGCACATAACAGAATATCGTTTTGCATTCACAGCTAGCCTTCGATTGCCTCCGTAACCTCGAGATTCGTTTTAACTTTGAAACACATAAAATGAATCACATTTACGTGCGCCACCTCGTACGCGGTCCGTATGCTATCCGTGCGACTGCAATTGGGAATTTTCTCACCTGTATGCCTGTGCCCTTCGTTTGGCGCCTTTGACCCTGTACGCTGCTGTGACTTTGGGATGTGGATCGCTGAAGATACTGCACAAATGCGCTATTCGAAACAAAACAGTGGTTAAAACACAAATCGTTACCCCGTCGTACAGCCATTCGGCTTAGTTAAGTATGCAGCCGGGCCGATAAGCCGAACGGGTTTGACAGGCGAAACCAGGCGTTACCCGGCCCGAAGTGTGATAAATGTCGATCCAAAAATGTGAACACATTTAACCCTGAGCGGTGTTTGCACACGAACGCAACGGCAACACGTTTGTCACTAAAACGACGAGCTTTAGTAAGAGTAATAGGGGTGTGAATTGTTTTGTGACTTAACCATCGCGAAGGGCGATGGCACGCGTGGCGAAGGCATCGAAAAGATGATGCGACCACTGTTCGTCGACCTGGTGCGCTTCGGAAACCGAACGGAAACCTGTTTTACGGATTATAGGTCATGGTTCCCGGTATATTTTTTTGTTTGCTGGGGATATCGAATTCGATTGATAAGTTGTTCACAAAAACGATGCCCTGCATGTTGCCCTTTCACCATGTACACCCACTGAGCGATGTGCGTTAAGGTTTTGGAACTCGCTGGAAGTGCAGTTGAAGAAACCTGTTTGTTGTCATCTGCGCGTAGTGTTTCTCTGTTTGGTTCGTTGGTGTATCGTACGATCGTTCGACCGATCGATGACCGTCAAATTTAAAATTCACCTAACGCTCGTAGCCTCGTTTCGCTTTCGATGGTACGCGACTGGACGCATGGTCAAGCGTGTGCGCGCGTAATCGGTGGCGTAGTGTGGTGTGTGAGAGTGCGATGTGCGACTACAATATTTGGGTTTCGTGGTCGTAGATATGTTTTGTGGGATTAGTACATCTTCCCGTGTCAGTAGCATCCAATGCTCCCGGTGCTACCGTCGGAGCTGGTTTTTGGGTGCCTATCGCGCTAACTGCACGCACGCATCATTTGTAGGTCGTTCCCATTTCGGTAAGCACAGCGGACTTTGGCCAGCTAATGGATACGATACGTTGATCCACTTTTGCTGTGTACTGTTGAAAGCATGGGCGTTTTGGTTATTAGAGATTAATTAACGGCTAGGGTCTCGGTTGATTTTCGACGATTGCATGAATAACACGGAGTGAAAAGATGAGGTGATGCTTTAAACCATTCTATATATGGATGTAAAAAGCGTATTCGCTTTTTTAAGCTTTAATACATTTAAATATGAGTTTAGTAATGTTTATAAACTTTAATTTAAATGAATTTCGTGTTATCTAACTTCATTTTCTTCGAATTTGAATTTTTACGATAATGCAGGCGTGAGTAAATTCTTCCTCTTATAAGTATAGATATTCCTTTTGGGGAATGAAATGGCCCTAAATCATCAACCCTGCGGTCCGATTTTCGAAAGTGAAAGGATGTCAAAACAGGTAGAATGTGGGTCAAAACTGTGATTTGTTAAATAATTGTTCGATTCAATAAAACTCCTCCCGGTTCCGCCACATTTTCTCGAATATGTAACACTCCAGTTGTAACTGTCAGGATTAATTCACAAGAAAAGCCACGACGATGTGTTAACTTGGTGGATTGTTGGTTAAAAGATGAGGAAAATGCGTTTTGCGAAAAATTCGCCAGCGTCATAATAGTGAACTGAACATGTTTGATTTAGCAAAAAGCCTTTTCTCAATATGGTACTCTTGCCCGTCTAGACCTTACACTTGTAACTTTCGAGAGAATGGGGAAGCCCTGTGCCCTTTCGTGTGTGTACGACAATTTACAACTCAAGAGAAGGTATTCTGGAAAGTGCTCCTTTCATTGTGAGCGGTGTAGATAAAAATATGCCACATGTTGCTTTCCAACCTTGAACGAGATTTTTGTCCCAAAGTTCGTTTATCTCAGCGGCAGTGACGTTCCAGCTGTTTCGGGTTGTGTTCCCCCACCCCCTTACTCATTGTTTGCTCTCTTTCTCTGGTGTTTTGTTGCTCGGTTATACACTCTTCTCGCGGTTGTTTTTACTGTTGTTCGTTGGCGATACTGTGCGTCTTTACATTCATTTTCTCGATCGTTCCCTTTTTCCTCATCGCTGTCTCACCTGCTTACGAATGTGAGCCTTTTCTTTTACTAGTGTCCGTTCAGGTTATAAACAAAAGTTATGTAATTTTTATGGGTGGCATCCATACGGCAAGGCTGGACAGTTTTTTGGTTTGTTTTGTTAAAGAGTATGTGGTTTTTATACGACTTTCAGTTTAAAAAAGTATATTTGTCTTTTGTGTTTTCCGTATTAGCACTTTAGGTGCTTCATTTGAATTCAATTCAATGTGTTAAATATTATTTCATGTTAAGTTATTAAGTACATTTAATTTATGTTCAAATGGCATTGATTATTTCCTTCTCCTTTTGCACATTGCACCTTAACCCCCATATAACGAGCGTTGTAAGTAGTTCCATCCAATCACAATTGGAAATGTAATTACAATTGGTCAACGAATTGTTTCCTAATTTCCTAACTACCACCGCTGACCGTTGCATTCAATCGCACCTCTATTGTTCACTTCAACTGCATTAAACCTTATTACAGATCGGGTGAATTGCTGTAGATTGATATTTTTGTCATAAAACGCGGTAGCAGCAGTAGTAGGTTGGCAGAGTCCAATTGCGTTTACAGATGAATTGGAATTGCTGCTGCAGTTTGAAACAGCTAATGCGGAGGGTGTTAAAATGTGCCTTCGATTGGACACACACCACAGCCACGGCACGCTGGTGGGCAGTAATGGAAGGTGAGGCTGGTAGCACTTGTTGGGCAAGATGCATGCCAAATTGTTTACAGTTGTGTTTATGGACCCAGGTTCACTTTGGAGCTCTTTGTGGAGATGTTATTAAACATGAGGTTTCAATTTTGTGGCACCTGCATCGAAGCGCATTGGTTAAGCTTTTGCACGATCAGTTGAGATGTCATTAGAAAGATCATTTCCGCCTGCTTTGTAGAACGGGTTCCAATATCTTTTATGTGCTAACACGTAGCTGAAAAAAAAAGATGATTAAAAGAGGATTATTACATTGACGTGTGGGGGTCTTTAATTCGTAGGAAACGTTTCTACCGATAACAACACATCGATATCGCACCGACAGTTTACTTTCTCGATAAAACGTGTTAGTCACCCCTGGTTTACACAACACGCATGTGGATGTTTATACTACAGCAGTAAGCAAAGCACTTGCTGGTTTGAAAACGTTTGTTCTATGCTGATTTAAATTGCCAAAAATGTTTTAAAATAAATCAAAAGCATTTCCGCGTCATTCCTGTGCATGGGCTGCTTTTCTTATGGCTAATCATAAATCAATATTTCTGCGTGCTTGCTCGGATGTGACGCACTGTTGTAATCGGCCGTTGCAACACTTTGAAGGAGGAGAAGTAGTAGGAGGTCTGTAAAATTCATCAACTAAACGCGTCTTCCAATGGTGAGCGACAATGCACAAAACTTCCCGAACTCTCCGACCACACCGGCAGCTTAGTATAATCTCCGGTTTGGCGCTGGGTGAACGCGATCGCGATGGAGGGACTGGAGCCATTCGGCAACAACGCAACAACGCAACAGCTCCGTCAGCGAAGCGCGTCAACACCGCTCCGGTCGTTACGACGGGGGACCCACTGTCACTTTCGGTTGAGCCGTCGTACGAATCGGGCTGACGCGCACGCTCTGTTGCAGTTGATACCTTAATTCGCCACCAAAATTCCTTCCAGTACCTGCTGTCTGGTTATGTGTGCGTAAAATTGTTGTGAATGCATCATTGCATCGATTCGTAGTGCATTGGTTTCCCGCCAATTATCATCAGTTTTTTTTTCTGCTTATCAAAGATAAATCCAAGGGCGGACCACCACGTTTCATTAGTGATCGGACCAGTTTTGTTTGGCAACTTTTACTCAAAAAGCAACGGAAGCTTCTAGTAGAGTTTTAGTGGGTGAAGTGTTGTCTGGTGTGTGTACAGTGTAGTGTTTAGTTATTTAAAAAAATCCCTGTAGTGTGATCGGCATTGATTGGAATTGTGGGTGATCTTCGAGTTAACTGAACATGCCTTCACTTACAACGGCACGATTGTTTAAAGGGCTTCTGCGCAAAGAAATAGTAGGTGTTTTATTGTAGTGTAAAGTATCGAACAACGGTGATGGAATAGCCTGTGTTATAGTATTGAGTACAAACAAACTCTTTATGGGTTGAATTTATCAATTTATTTTGATGTGATCCATCTCCTGTAAATAATAGCTATGCTTCACCTCTTATGCACGTGCATGATCGTTGAATTAGGCTTAACCTTCTTCGGTGAAAAAAGCTTTCAAAAATTCAGTGTCTATGTCGCCGTTTACCGATGACATAATAAGATCATAAGCTTGCAATCGATCGTAGCCAATCAATAGCTGCGTCTGAAATCTAACCGAATGATGCCTTCGTTTGCAACAAATTATTACACGCTGCCTCCGTGCATCGCCGCTACCCCCCTTACCCTCCGGGGCATACTACAGTTGTGTGTAAGGAATCGAAAATGTCTTTACCCAAAATGTAAACAATTGTTTTTCGACACCGCGCCGACGGCTCTTGGCGTCTTCGCCCGCGTAACCCTGGCCCAGTTGGCGTTCCATTAAGGTTGGACCGATGGGTGGTTGTCGGCCACTTTGGCACAACGCTGGCTGAGGGGGTGTCGGCGATAAGAGCTGGGTGAAATGTAAATTCGATCTTTCGGCCTTCCCGTCTCCCACAATAAGGTGGTACGAATAAGGTGACCATTATTTCGGACATTTGTGTTGTTTACTTGGCGGGCGGGTGAGCTTTGTTGTTATTGTTTGGCTGTTGATCCGGTGCTTTCAAGCGTATGTTGATGTTATTCTCAAACGCTGCTTGCTCCATCTCGGGTACATTATTCTGATGTGATTTAATTATGGAATCATGTTTACGCTGACTGTGAATGGCCAATGGGACCGTAAGAGGGGAGCTGCTTTTTCTTGCACCACTAGAGGATTTAAAATATATTTATATATAGCAAACAGAATCATTTTATTATTCTTTGTGATTTTAATTCAATTTAGTTAGTAAGCATCTTGCGAAATGCATATTTGAATTAATGCTTAATATTTGAATGCTACGACTGTTCAATTTTCGCATTGAGAAGTAAGAGTCTATTGCTCTACTTAAATAATGTGTTTTGTTCCAAACCTGTATAACTTACGTACAAACACTGAATGCAAGTTAAACAAATTCCAACAAAAAAGATTAATTTTGAAATAATTTTAACCAGCGAAAAATCGACAATACGGCAACGACTCGATGATTCAATTCACCGAACACGTGATATACTAATGCAATTCAAGATCACTATGTTTTGGTGCGGATATTTGGATAATATGCTAAACTCCTCCCCATTTGGTGGTGCCAAAATAGCAAGAAAACAGCCGAAAAGGTAAAACGGTCGCGTCTAAAGCCAAGGCTAAGGTCAGCTGGGTGGTGCGTTTTCACCTGCACGGCAAAATGGAACTTCCCTACATGGGTATTGGCGTGACATACTACTGAAACCGGCGAACCATTCGGAAGATCATCCGGAAAGCGAACGCAACCGTGTGATTGTGTGACCGGATAGATCGCTTCGATGGTCACATCTTCTATGCACTCGGTTGTGGTCCGGTTTTGTAGCGAATTAACCGGCATTAGATGACAGGGCATCGACAGAACATCCTAAGAGGGGCGGTTACACAAGGCTACACAACAAGAGGCGGGCGAAAGAGTTGATTAATTAGTAGCACTAAACGTGAACCTTCAGTTTGCATTTCGTGCTGAAGGCGACGTTGAGCTGACTGGATTGATTACGCCGATATATATATCGTTCGAAGAAGAAGCTAATTAAATTGAGCGGGAAATACAAAGAGAGAACCTTGGCTGGCACTCAGGATTCAAGTAAAATAACATCTTGCTATGCTTAGATTGTCTAACTCTCACTTCCTAATATGTCGTCTTGAAGCAAATTGAAGCAAAACAGAACTATCGTCATATTGTCTGCTGATTCAAGGGGCTGAGAGGAAATTTTTAATATTCCACGTATGTTCGTCACTTCTTAGCCCAATGACGAACGAACGCGTTCACCCTGCCCATGCAAGGGTGCACGGGTGTCGTCACCGCATTACTAGTCTTACGATTATGAAAGCAAACGGCGAACGGTTTGAATGATGTATTCATATTTTCGCATCGTTCGGAACGAAAAGTCCGGGATGATAATAGAAATGTTGCGCTGAATCTTTGAGCACCAAAAAGGAAACATTCTTTTCTTGTCTCGATCGATCGAAGAAGGATCGTGCGTTGAATGCGATGAATGCTAATGTCGTGAAATCATTTCTTTTCTGGAGGCTCACCGTCAAAAGAATAGGAAGATATGCGTTGATTTGATTATACAATTAGATCCGGTAAAAAGGTTTGGTTTTAGACAGGATGACGCATCTAGTTAATCGATGATGGGAGATGTCTGTTTGTTCTTTTTTTGGTTTAGTCACACTTGAAGTAAGCAAAGAGATAATATGGCATGCGCAAATGTGAAATCGACAAACCGTAGTGAGTCGAGATTTTTTTATTTAGTTGCACTCTCTTAACTATCCTTTTGTTTGTCTTGCCCATTAAACTCACTTAGGAAGGACCGCACTCTACGATCCCGGAGGATGAGTTCTTTGACGCGGTCGAAACGGGTCTGGACAAGATCGAGGAAGATCGGCAGCTGCGAGTGAGGTTGAAATATCAATCGCAACAGGTAAGACGCGTTTCGTTTAAGGGTGAATTGTGCCACGATAGATAACTTTATCACTCCTTCCCTGTACAGTCCCAGATAAGCAATGCGGGTTCGTTGCACAGTCCTAGTGCGGAGACGGAGGACGAGATACCGCAGCTGTCGGAAGATTTCGGTACCGGTGCGCAAGCGCAGAGCCACAAGCTGTGGCCTGAAATCGATCGCATCTGCACGGAGCAGCTAACGCAGGCCAGGCAAGGTGTCGGTGAGGATGGCAACGGTTGGCAGCTGTTCGCAGACGAGGGCGAGATGAAAATGTATCGACGTGAGGAGGAGGTCGATGGGATGGTGATCGATCCACTGAAATCCTGCCACGTGGTGAAGGGCGTCACTGCCCGGGAGATGTGCCATTACTTCTTCGATCCGGCCTATCGGAACGACTGGGAAACGACGCTAGAGGATGTACAGATCGTTGATAATGTGGCGCCCGATACGCTGGTCTTTTTGCAGACGTACAAACGGATCTGGCCCGCAAGCCAGCGGGATGCACTGTTCTGGTCGCACATGCGCCGCATCACCGATAACGTGGACACCGGTGCGAACGACGTGTGGGTCGTTTGCAATCATTCCAATCAGAACGAAGAGTATCCGGTAAGTGATGGGATGGTTTATTACTGTTTTCGAGTCACATTCTGTCATTTAATAGTCACACAACATGCGAATTTTAATGTTTGTTTTTTTAAGTGGACTCTTGGGGTGGTTTTCGCATTTATCTGATGCGTGCATCTTTGTGCAGTGTTCCGGGCATAGTTTTCGATAGCATCTTAGCATATTTGTTTACGTTATATAACAAGACTTTCCATTGCGTGTATAGCAGGGTTATGGAATGATATGATCAATTAGTGAAATTTACTCGTCGTACTGTGTTGTGCGTTGACATGATTTGTACGGGTATGAGGTTAACGAAGCGTGAACCATGTTTGATTTTTCGAAAGGTTCTTCTGTTTGTGCATGGTGAAAAAGCATTTGTTGGCTTTCGAAGCTTTCTTAAATCGCGCAATAAGCTTTTTTTTACTGTTGATGTAAATAATTATGTATTGAAGATCTAATAACTGTCCCATCATCATCTTGATTGCCTTGAAGTTTATACAAAATTGTAGTACATTTATCGAGTATACATTTGATGATCATTTTTATCATTTGCTTCTGTGTTATCATCGTTAGAAACAGGAGCGTTTAGCTTAGTTCGTGCCCATGGCAATTATATTTCAACCATATAATGTTTTTTTTTTTCGGGAAGAACGGCCAGGTTTGGCCGTATTGCTAACCATATAATGTTAAGTTACCCAAATTTATCAACGTATGCTTAACCAATTTCAGCCCGCCAATCAAGGCAAATGTGTACGAATCTATCTTACGGTGATATTAGTTTGCCAAACTTACCTGACACCGGGCAAGGACAGCAAAACAGCAACGCGAGATGATCTGACCTGCAAAATTACCTACTGCTCCACTGGTAAATAAACTTTTGCTATAGTTTACTCTAGTAGATGGATTCTCAATTAAATGTGACCCTTTTTCCTTTTTCTTTTCCCCATATTAGTAAACCCTGGCGGCTGGGCCCCAGCAACCGTGCTGCGCGCTATCTATAAGAAAGAATATCCAAAGTTCCTTAAGCGTTTCACCGGTTACGTTGTTGATCAATGTAAAGCGAAGCCGATCATGTATTAGAATCTTCGGCGGATTAGGTTGGTCTATTTGTTTGTTTTTTTAGATTTAAGAAATCTAGATGTTGTTATACAGATATAGTGTGTGTGTGTGGATGGGAGTGTGTAATCTTACACACGGAAACCACAGTGGCAGACATTTTTTCCCGAGTAGAGTTCCCGAGTACTGGGAACGGCCAGGAAAAATTGTGTATATTTAGGTGGATTGAGCAGACAGAGCGTGCGTGAATTTTATTCCGGAAATAATTTCGGATGGTTTTTAGGCTAGAGTTGATTGGTAAAGCCTTTCCCCCGACCTATAGTATATCGTCTGGACTCTCCCACCGCTACTGCGGTCGAATCTGTCGAACATATCTTGAATGGAGTTAGGTAGGGCATTAGGGTGATCTAAAACGTTTGTAACGTTGTAATGCGTCGTGTGGGTTACCGTATTTTTTTACTGTAACCCCTACTGAAAAGGCTGTCTAGAGAAGTGTGTTTAGGGCGCTGATGGATGTATTGCTGTTTGTAATTTTTCAAAACTAA
>KB694490.1:0-12300 GCA_000349165.1 Anopheles christyi | reverse complement strand
AAAAAAAAAAGATAATGATAAAGCAATTCAACCAAATCAACATTCTGATTCGAACCCTTGAAATTGAAAATCTTCAATGGAAAAAGGAATGAACGAATTGCTTGAAGGTATTTTTATCTTTCTCTTATGGTTAAAATGGTGTGAAAAATGTTGCAAACGCCAAAAAAAAAAAGAAAACCTTTTCAAAAGCATCACGCTTTAATTTATGCTAGAAACCCAACATCTCCTTCCCCAAGAAAACCACAAAGCAAAAAATAAAAAAAGACACACCATCAAACCCTGACAAGAACTTTGAACCAAATCATTCACCCCGCTTTGTCTACCCCCGATAATCTGTCCAGGGCTGGTGATGAGTATCCTTTGGGGTGTTGCTATTAGCGTAATTGTTTCGCAATTCTCTGTCCAAGCGAAAAGGTCGACATTCACATACACAAACACACAAAACTCACGCAGGATAAACTCTAGAAAAGGAACAACCAAACTTGAAGCATTACACAGTTTGCAGCCACAGTTAAAGTGTAACAACTCGCTCATAAAATAATGACGAACACCATTGTTTCGAGATTTCGTTTTATGAAGTCGTTAAAAAATTTGCCTCACGCTCTTCGGGATCAAATTCGATCGGGTGGCAACGGTGAATGGTTGTCCATTAGTGAAATTGAACTGTCCTGCCTGCCTGGTTTTATTCCTACAAAGCTTCCCCAATCCTCAATCAAAATGCCCTCAATACCTACCTTCTTTGGACCGGTTTTTTTTTTTCATCTTGATGACCATGCTGAATCGAATCCCAAATCCTAAAGTAAGGATGACCAAGCGGAAACTCAGGTTGCTGTGTGGGTGCAGGAGGTAAATTAAATATAAATAATAACATCCTTGATGCGGGCAAAAAACACTCCTAACGTACACAAAACAGGACCAAGTGCACTCGGGTAATGAAAGTTTAGCTAATTCCTTTAATACTTCTTGGACTTTCGGCCTTACTCGCAAGGCAGACAAACAAGAAGTGCACGCATTAAAGCAAAGCTCTCACCAACGAAGGCAGAAGGGTTCGCAGAGATTGTTTCCTAAAGGCTTACAGATTTTCCGTGTTAGACTGAATTGAATTCTCACGGAAGGCAACCGGCAGGGAGAAGGGAACCGAAGGGCGAACCAAATGTAAAGTTATTTATCCTTTCGAAAAGGAACAACCTTTCCTTCCCTCCCCACGCTCCACATTCTCTCGGTAAGAAGCTGCCATCACTGTGAAGGTGTTCTAGGCTGATCAATCCATCGCAAAACTCTTCGGCTTAATGATGGCCCAGCACACTGGGCGAAGCAATAAATTTTTATCCTCCATTGTTTGCCCTAATGTTTGCTCGTTTTTAATGGGTTGAAACTGTCAGAAGTGGCATTACCATCCCGGACGTACCGAGCATCGTAATCGCATTCTTACGCCGTTTGCAACCATTTCACATTTCAAGGGTGCTGCGTGAAAACACTACAAGTGTTAGAAATAACACTTTTAAGGCCGAATTTTCCTTTTACGGAGCAGAAATGAATGGAAGCGGTTGATTTGAATTTTATAAATCTCTACAGCGTCCAGTCAGTGAGTGGACAAGAGGTGCTGGGCCCGGATGGTTTTTAGGTTTTGAGCCTGGTGCAGACAGATTGTAGCCTAATGCCTCGCTCGGTACACCTCAAGCAGCTTGATGAAAGCTAAACCGGCTAGTGGTATGGTAGTTTAATCCAGTGCCGCAATCCGAACCACCCCGTTGCCAAGCAAACGAACGGCAAAGTAATAAATGTACAGCACTCGGGTTGCATTATGAAAGTTGTAAAATGAATAGAGATAAATCAAAAGTTAAGAAGACGTAGAAAGCAAAAACCGCACGGTATAACCTCGGCTAAACTGGGCCACAGCTTCGAAGCAGGCATCTGTAAAAGGTGAATCACTACTGCCGTTTGCTGCTGTTGCTTGGCCACATTCTCAATGAACCTTCCCGGGTGTTACGAGTAGGGTTTTGAAAGTTTAGACCATTGCACCTCACGTCCAGCTGCGGTGAGTGGAAAGAGCCGAAAACATACTTGCATCTTAGTTGAGCTCATACTTTGTGCCGTCACGCTAAAGGAGCTGAGAAGTTGGCTGGCAAAGATGATGGCAAAAATGGAACAGGTATGGCGATACACGGATGCGATCTGATACGGAAACCCGGCGATACCTTGGGCAATATGATATAAGAAGTAGTGTGTTGGGTTTATCGTGTCCTATGCTTTTTTGCGTTGAGCATCCCAAGCAACTCGCAAGGGAGCGCTTTTTGTAAGTGTTAATAGTAGACTGTAATTAAGAAAGTTTCCATTCAGACGACGTTCAATTAAACCGTTGTCGTCACATGCCGTGGTCAAGAGCAACGGAAAGGTCATGACGCTTAGGGCACGGGAGGAAACGTTGCTAGTATCCTATTTTTTCTCGCTATTCCTACCACTACCACCCAAATCCCTATGGCGGGTTGATTTCTGTTTTGACTTTTCATGCCAAAACAGCTGCAGAACCGCGATGGAACGATACTGTGCCGTAGATTCTAGGGTACGATTGAGGGCGATCCACAACCTGGTCGTTTCTGGTCTGCTCTGGTGTACGAGCAGTACTAGTGGGAAAGCATCATTTTGCTCTAGACAAAAGTTTGATGAAGCCTTCGGGGAGCAAAACTACTTTACCGCTGCCCTTTTTATATGAAAGGTGATGATCGTCTGTGTTGATCGTATTTTTCTCGCTTGAGAGGGAATTGGTTAGCATGAGCTTTTGAGGATATTTTTCGAAAAGATTTTTTTTCTATCAAATGAAAAATGCTCAGAATTATCTTTACTTTAGTAAAAAAATATTTAATTATGACAATTAAAAAATGCTCTGTAAAGAATTACGTTTTCATGTAATAAATAAAATTCAATTGGAGGATATGGTTTGGAAGTTTTAAGGAGGTCTTCCAGATGAGTGATTATGCTTCATAGTTTTTTAATGTGACATTTCACAGAATGTATCAGCGGTTCTGTTAATAATGGCACTTAATAAGTACGTTTACAAAACAATATGCGGAGAGGGAAATCAAGTTAACTCAACCAAGTTTTTTTTAAATTATGCTTACTGACAAATTGACTGTTATGATAATAGCAAACATAACAAATTTATTATTGTGAAGTTGATTCTACGGCTTGCTGTTCATAATTATTATTATCACACAGGGTTTTTTTAAATTTATTTGTGAACGAATTTATAAAAAAAACTATATTACTCTTGTTCAAAACCATTCAACATGCACTGACTCATATTCATACATTGACGACATTGGCAATGGACGGTCAGCGTTTATGAATGACATTCTGCGTGTGCAAAGACAGGTCGTATTTTCCCGCAATGAAATTGCATTTATGACATGCCAATTCCCCAATTTACCCACGAAATGCCACCTGAGTCATCTGTATCTTTCTAGCCGTAGCGCCTGTTGCGCTTCCATTATTTTGCTCGAGGATCGTGACAGTTCCGGTAGAAGTTCGGGAAACTGTCAAGCGGTGAGCACAGATGAGAGCGGTTCAATTAAAATTATTTTGTCCCGGCCCGAAACGAAACCTGTCATGCTACCCATCATTCAAAGGTAATTTAGCTGGCAGAAGGAACAAAGCTGAAGCAGCTGTCAATTATAATAACGTTCCATCTTTTCCGATTCAGTTGCCATCAAAAGCAGAAGGCAACCGGTGGTTTGAAAGTGAGACGGCAGGGATCCAAACCCCCTACCAGAATGACTTGGAGGAATGAGTTTTTTTTTTTAATTAACACTTCACTAAGAAATACTTTTGCACGCGAGCCTTGCACTATTCGCCGATGCTGACTCTTGGGCGAAGTCGATGAGAAACACCAATTTTAAATGGAAAAATCTGTGATTCCGGTGCGGAGAGTGATTGTGGCAGGCAACGTTGTCATTTCCATGAATTTTAAAGTTTAAGAAATCTCTTTCCTACCCTTAAGCTTTTGGAACCAGTTTTCCGAGCAACATCCTTTTCCCTACGAAGCACCGAAGTGAGGTCAAATCACATTCAGGTGGCGCTGTGCGTACCTGGGCCAAAAGTTTAAGCCCATCCACCATAGAAGTGAGTCTGCCTAGAATATAAGAAATACCGGTTGAACAATGAAAAATGGATGGTTGAACAGTAAGATGGGAGAAAAAATAAAAGTGAGAAAAACTCCAATCCGAAATTTAAATTCCACAACTCGCACCAGCCCTACAGCACGGCAAATGATGATGGACTGGTGGTATGTTCTCGTACCATCCTTTACTGTAGCGCACTGCTTGCGCACCCTTTCTCTGTCTACGTTCCTGTCGCTTGAAACAGCAAAGGAGAGCGAGTGGGACTAAATACTCCCAAGGAGATTAAATGCTGCGAGCCAGTTCACAGCGACACAAAGGAATTCTTAATTAATTAGCTTGAATTATTTGCTCTATGCCATTGTGCAAAGTTTACCGGAAGGCGTGGAAAGTGCCGAGAGCAAATGGCAAATGGTGTGAGTTGCCTGACGCCCGGAAGTGTTTTGTTCGTGAAAGACGCCTCTCCGCAGGTGACACGGAAGAGATATAGCGCGAGAAGCCAAAGTGAAATGTTGTGGTTGAGAGGTTTGGACTTCAAATTCTAGTAAGAAAACTCGAAACACATTGCTTTGATGTGTTTCCGTATAGTGGTTTGGGGTTGATTTGTGGTGGTTGGCTCATTACTCGATACGACACGATATGTTTCGTTTGTTCCCGGCGGTTTGGATTGGGCGATAACTTTGCAATCTCAACTGCAATCCAATGTTTGAATAAGGTTATAGTTCTGATTGCAAAGTTTTCCTAATGGCACCAATCGAATGGCACAGTTTGGCTTTGAGCTGCGGAACACAACAATAAATGTAAAAACGCGGTTGATTCCAATATTTCATTCGGCAACAGCTGTTCTCCGGCATCTGTCGGTTTCGATCTAAAACTGGGCCACCAATACGACTTAACCCCTTTATAGTTGCAGAAAAACAAACCTAATCCTTAATGTATTCTCGGTCTTTGGAGGGAGAAAACTTTTCCTCAGGAAAGTAAACGGCTCCTCCCAATCGCACTACTCAGCCAATGACAACCACTCCACTCGTCTAATGCCAACTGACCTCGTGAGCCGCACATTGTTTCGCGAGTGGGAATAAGGAAAAACCATAAATCATTTCGACCGGAACTAAGAAGTTTTCAGCGCTCAGTGCAACCGGATGTTGCGTGCTTTTTGCGTGTTTCCTCGCCCGTTGACAAACCATTCGTTCGCAAATTAATAGGATCAACTTTTGGCCACTGTTTTTCATGCTACTTGCCGGCTTCGGTGTCATTCATGTAGGCCGTGCATTGAAAGGTCGCCTGTGGATTGAGGTGTATCGGAAAGTTTTTCTTTTGCTTCGCGCATACTTGCGGCTTAGCGGTGTTTATTTGTAATTTAAGACGTTTGAGCATAAATGAACGTATTCGTAAGAAAAAGAAGAAGATTCCGCTCAAAAGTTTCCGTTCTGGACAAAGTTTCCTTTTGTGTGAAATTTTACGAATAGATGTATACAAAAACAATACGGATTCCAGCGTCTTACCACTTACCAGTTTGCGAATCTAATGAAAGGTGATAGCTATTTTTTTGTTTCAATTATCTTGAATGATTCGTATTGTTAGAAGATAGCTGTTTTTAATGTTCAAATTGTGATTTTGTTTCACATTTCTACACAATTGGATAGCTTTTATTTAACTAGTTTTTTTTTGTTTTTTTTTGCAGTTTTAAGCATTTTGAACTTAAAATGACTTTAGTTTTGGGCAGGCATGCTCAAGAGATTGAGATTTTTAGTTTACACTATATTAAAGTGATTCAAACGAATGAGGTTTTTTTTTAAACAATTTCAGAGAGCAACTGTTAATGTTTGCTGCTTTACCCTTATGATATTACTCTTGTCAACGTCTTAGTTAAAAAGTTATAAAATACATTAATTAAATCGATATGGTTAGGCACTGATTTGTCTAATAAGTTATGTTTGGTAATAGGACGATTTTGATTTCTTCCACACCATTCCAGTAACCGTATCTAAATGGTATGTGATGCATTGCACGTTAGGGGCAAGAATGCAAATGACAGATGTCCAAATAATGTGATAACCTGAAGTGGCTGGACTGAACTCATGCTTATCATGTAGAAAACACCGTAACTCACACTCTCATTGCTATGGAGTGACTGTTTAAGTGAGGCAGTCTGGGTGCTCTGCATTTTTTCACCGATTTGACAACCTGAGTGATTTGTTGTTTTTTTACTCAATGGGAAACAAGTCATTGGTTGTTGAATATAGTTATTTCTTTCAATAGTGGATGAATAAACAGTCATAGCTTACCTACATTCAGCATGACTCTTTTTTTTTTTGGATTATGGAGCAATAATTTAGAAACAGTGTTAAACTATATTCAGAAACATGATATTTAATTGTCTTTGATAATAACTAATTTCCCTTCTTAAAGGTTAAAAAACACGCTATTTAAAAAAAAGACAATTTCCATGGAAACTAAATTTGATGATTGCTTTAATCATCAGAAGACTATTTTTTCTCATCTTTACACATTCATTCCTTAACTTTATGCATTGAGATTTCTAAACGGCAACTAAATCAAATATTTCTTCCCACGAATCTCGAGCTGGAAACATCGTTCGAGTAGTAGTATTTGATTACGTAGTACAGCGTGATTAATATTTACATTGCTTTGAACGTTTCCTGGCTTTGAAATGTAGCGTGCGGAAATGCCGCATGATTCGATGTCCTTTTTGAAAACGTCGTCTATTCTTCGGCTGCTTGCGACTTAATGTAAAATTGAGCACCATCAACATCGATATCAGCTTGATTCGAACAACTTCTTAGTTCTGAACGCTAAACGAAATCCAACCAAAAAATCCCAGAATTAAATGAAGGCCGTTTTCTGAGATGGGTTCAGCATTAAGTTGCCCATCCGTAGGGAATGGAAAACGAAGATGCAGCAGATATTTATTTACCACCTTCCTACCCAACCTAATGCCACGATTGTGTCTATTTCCTAGCAGATGGAAATGGAAAGCAAAAGGTTTGGCAGTACTCGTCCTTCCGGAAGTGGATGAAGCTGGGACCAATTTAATCAAGAGTCTTTATACATATTGAGAAGATTGCTCGTCAAGCATCGGGCAACGGATTGCCCTCGGGAGTTGCCTGAGCCCTGTAATGTCTTCGCCCTAATGCTCCTTCTGTATTTAATGCCGCGATTTTCTCTCTCCGTGCTGCGTTTACCAAGGCCTGTAAGGAAGCAGCAACGTGTTTTTTTCTTTTCTTTCTAACGCAATATTTGCAAAGAATCACCAAAAATCAGAAACAAATCGAATACATTGATGAAAGCTCAAACAATCTGCATTACGTGCTGGGAGGGGAGAAAATGAAGGCCTACACAATCAAAGGCAGTGGATTTTCTGGATCACGTTCGGCTCACTTTTAATTTCAGCACCCGATATTGGCATCAACCACCAACGGTTATCAGGAAAAGAAGAACTGAATAATGCGGAAACAAGATAAAAGATACCGTTTTGCGCTAGATCAGGCGATTTTTCACTCTGCCTGCGAGCGCCAGCGAATGCTACAATTGTATCACTTTACACGAAAGTCCGTGCACAGTCGTAAACGGGTGCCATAAAAATCATCGTTGATGAATAAAATATACTAATCCTTTTACCTCCTGGATAGCCAGTCCATTTCGATTCCGCAATCTCTGCATTACTGAAAGCGAAACTAGAGAGTGCCGTCCGAAAATAGTAACCAAGCCAAGGTGTCGGCACCGGATGTAGATGGTATTAAATATTTAAACCAGTATCATCACTTTCCTAGCCCAAAGTCCATTAATGCTATTCCGGGGGAACCATGGGCGACCACCCATTATGCAGTGGGAAGGGGTTGGGAACGGTGAATTGCGCACGAGGCAAGGTGTGGCACAGAAAGCTGTAAACACCCTGGACATGTGTGGTGGGCTTTGTTCCAAACCGAAATCTTCTCACGTTCCTCGGTTTGGTTTTACCTGGATGCAACAGCGTCAGGCATCGCCTCGGCAAAACACACTAAGCCACCGGTGAGATATTTATTGACCAAGGTGTCAAGCCACAAAACCGCCCATCACCGCTTTCTAGCGTGGCAAGGGCAGATGAGGTAAAGATTGTTTTTCCTGCATCAACAATGTTGCATAGCTTAAACTAGTTTTAAATCGTGTTGTCGACTACGCTTAGGATTTGGTCCATATGTTTTGTCTGGGGTTTTTGAATAATGATTGAAATACAAATGTTGGTAACACTTAAAACATTGTAAAGGTGCGAACGTGAAAAAAAAGAATTAACAACATTAAAACAGCATATAGAATACAAAAAGTAGCAAAAGCTGATGACTGAAACCTTTGGAAAAGTTAACTGACTCATACATAACGTTTCAAAGATGAAAACAGCAACACTCCAAAACAAATAATTTAATGAAAATTTATGTTTTTAAGGTTTCCGCACCTACACATCAAATGATTGTAATTATTCATGTTTTGTTAAAAAAAAATGTACACACGTTTACACATGTTTGATTTTTTTCACTTAAGTTGTTTAGGAATCTACTGACCGTTGATTATAAAAAAACTTAATACAATAATAAAAGATCTTACTAAAAATATAAGAATATTTAAATGTATGAGTCATTGAAAATTATTTATTTATACTTTCATATTATTCATTTATAAAAGCAATTGAAATATTCTAAATTAACATTGTTCATATATACTGCATGATAGGATTCAATAAATCACCTTTACTTCTCGGTGTGCTATGAGGACAATGAGTAAAACCAACGTATTTTCAAACATTACAGTACGTTCTATTCACAAAAGTAAGAACTTGCATTGACTCAATTAAAATTAGGTGATGTGAATGTTTCAATTAAACCCAGCGTCTGTTTTTACGCTGATATATTTTTTGTTCAGTAGAAAATGCAGAACAATATTTATGCATGTTAAAAAACACTGCACTTACTTTCCAAGAAGCGTTCAAATTATAGATTTGGTTTCTAAAACAGCCCAAATTTGATTCATTGGATTCATTGGATCACATACTTTATCAAGGTTTATATATTTACATCTTTATCTCACAAACTTATAAATCGGTCTCACTTTTTATTGATGTTTATTTTTCGATGGAAATATTTCAAAAAATCAGGGAAAAACATAAAACAGGTGTCAACCTACCATGAAATATATTGTTACTTTTTCTGAACAGTACTGTAAACGAAAACTTTGCACAATCAAATCGCACTTAGCATAACAATGTTGCATTACTAATTCAGATTTTTTTCGCTCTCTTTTTTCTCTCCTGCACAGGTAAGCGGAACAGAAACTTTTCCAACTGATGAATCTAAAGGATGGATTTAATGTTTGGCCAACAAAACTATGCTCTTTATTCACGCCTGTTGCAATTTCATAATTATAGTCCGGTTTTTATTTGGATTCCCTCGGTGACTTTTTTTTTGCATTTCGTTATTTTCATACTCCCCTTACTTGTGGGCATAAGTGCGGAATGAAGGAGGAGGGGAATTTGTTCGCAAACAAACATCCATAAAAATATTAATTTCATTGCAATGTTTACTATCAGCCAGCGGGAATGGCGCTCGTGTAAACATGAAGTCGGAGAAATGCTCGGGTTTTGGTGTAAATAATATTCGTCAAACAAGTTTTACCTCGTTTGGTTTTTTTATTATCTCCACATCGCATGAAATGAAACGCGCTTTCGGCAAGGGCCACAGTACGAATCTGACATCCCTTTCCCAAAATGCATGTCTATTGCAACACACGTACCCGTGGTTGGTAAATCCAATGTAAAACCGTATGTTTTTGTGTTTTTCATGCATCTATGGAAAACCGAGCCAAACCAAGCATCGAATGAAGTACCAAAATTTGATATCTTTCCAAAATGTATTCCAGGTAAATTTGAATATCTATCCGCCCCTCGAAAGCTTAATTCCTCTTTTGTGTACTTTACTTGCCCTACGTCAGTGGAACGTGAGCGCTTGTTCGCAAAAATGGTGGAAAATTGTTGCTACAAATGGAAAACACTTTGCAATCGTTAATGAAATTGTAAAACCAACGTTAAAATCGCTGCGTTTCGGCGTGCCTTCCATCTCCACCAAGCCTTTGGGAGTCTGGTCCTGGGTAAGCTCAGACGCACAAAAGTAATATCGGCTAAAGCGCACCGCTGCTGTGTGCTGGTATGTTATGCAGAACGCACACACGTACACATAAATCAAGCATTTACCTTTCCACCTTCACCCTTCAGGCCGTTTCGGACACAAAACCCACGCTGGGCTGGGACTACAATGTCCCATAAAGCTTCCAGGAGCAACTTATAGGCTTGAAGGACGGAAATCCCAAGCGTGCAAGAGGAACTAATTAATTTGTTTTTAACCATGTAATTTAAGTACATTACATCAGCATTTTTTTTTCACATCTCCCCTGGTGACGTTTCATCGCCTCCAAAGCCGGTACCAGTTTGCCTAAAGTGGTTCTTCGAATCTGTCACAGGATTTTGCCGGATCCTTCTTGACTTTCGTTTTGCATACTGTTGCTGGTGCTGCAGCTTCACCCTTCCTGAATGTCCGCCCTGGTTTGTGACAACCTAACGATTTAATGTTGAATTATGCGCTCTCCGCCTTTGTCGTGCGATTCTGCCGTTTTTGTTTGTGCTGGGTGAATTGTGTGGAGCTGGTTGGTGAGCTTTTTTTTGTTTGAGTTTGTTTGGTTTTTTTTTTGCTCTCAAACACCCATTACTTACACACCTGCCTGAACGATGGCTCTCCATATCGGAAACAATTCATTCTTAACCGCATGCCATCGGGGTAAAGTAAGAGTTAAAACGCTTCGCACCGCTTCACCCAACTCCTTTTCAGCGTTTGGTACAGGCGAGCTGGGGTTGATCCGCATACATAAATACCTTTTTTTCAGCCCTCGTAAATGAATCAACAACAACTCTATCAGTTGATGCATAAATATTGAATTACATTATCATTAATTGTTTTGGCTCCACTCGCACATCGTATTGCCACATTTTTTTGTTCCTACCCGTTGCTGTGCGAGTTAACACACTTACACGGTTATACGTTGTTTGTTTTTTTTTTGCTAGAAATTTACACCACTTTAAATTTTTCGGATTGTGTGTGAAACACTGCGGTCACTTTTATAATTAACGCTTGCGTATGTAAGATTTGTAAACATTCTCTTTAACCGTTAACACCACATTTTATTATTCTTCTTTGGATCAAAAATCGGAATCGGTCAGGCATGCCTATGCTACTAATCGGTTTATTAGTTTACCCATTGCAGGATAGCCAGCCATTCCTACGTATGGAGGGCTCGGTCCATATTAGAATCGTACCCATGATTTTAGGTCGTACGACTTGACGACTACTACGGGGGTACTACCCAAAAATAAGAACCACATTTTATCTGTAGTTTAAACTTTAAGGAATAAGATGTTTAGCTTATAATATGAAGCGATTGTTGTACACGATAAAGAGTATGAGGATGGCCACAAACCCAATTAACAATCCGAAGCAATACGACTGCAGCCGGCATACATTTGACAAATTTGCAAAACTGTTTGTGGTTTTAATCGGTTCCGTCATGTCTTTAAACTATCTGGATTCAGGATAAAAATAAATCGCAGTGCTGTGCCATACCGATTATTTCGGCCTAGTTCAATCATGTAACATCGAAATAAATAAATAAACGAGAATAAATAATACAGGCAAAAATGTTCTAGTTTTAACTTAAAATAAATACTACAAAAGAATTTATTTACTGACAGATTTGGAACATTTTATATGTTGATAGATGTACAACAAAAAATTGTATTGACTGTAATTTGAGCAACATCATACAGATACTTTATGTTTTGGTTCCTGAGAATTGTTATAAATTCCATTTATAGTTCAAATTGAAGTGCAATTACGTCATAAGATTTTTCGGCATATTTTGTTTGATAGAGCATCAAAACACATGGAAGCATGAAAACCGATTTTTTTTTTTACATTTCATATTTTGCCTCACTCAATAACCAAAGAAGTTTTTTTTATCGGCTGTCGGTCCATCGTTCAATACGACACATCAATTATCGCTGCGTAATCCTTTTGATCCTCGGCTTCCAGTGCAGTTTCGAGGTTCAAAATTAATTAAAATCACTTTTTCGTCTTTACTCTCGCCA
>KB694468.1:0-12325 GCA_000349165.1 Anopheles christyi | reverse complement strand
CGTAAACGACCTACGAGGTCATGCCGGCCTTATACAGGCTTACTAGACTTATTTTTACCACGTAGCCGGATAGTCAGGCCTTGCTACGGGAGGACAGACAGGATGAGAATTGAACTACGTCTGGATTTTACAGGAGCCGGCGGCGCGTGATCCATTAGACCACCGGGCTGCCCCTCTGGTGGTGAACTAAGTTTGACAATAACATATTTGTGGGCATTTGTATAAAACGTAGTCTAGTGTAGTTTAGTGAAATAAGGTTTATGTTTTTGAATTTTAAAAGCTTTTCGCCTTGTTCACAATGATACAACACAATTGTGAACATTTGATTCAATTTTATAAAATCCATGTTTCTGGTCAGAACTTCCATTCTAAGTTCAACAATAATGACAGCCTACCTGTAATTGAATCGAACAAAGTGCACCGACGGTAGTGACCTGTATCGATCGTTGCGTCCACTACTCTACCCGTCAACCTGGCGACGAGCTGGGCACTAATTTAGATTGCACTGGTAAAGGAATCCATCATTTATTCATCCTAATGAAGGATAATTGAGATATCGACAACAGTTGGCGCTATTTTAATGCCGTTCTGCTTGCGTGTCATTGGTCGTGAGAGCGTTGTCGAGCGAATATGCAGCAAACGGTCTTTGAAGAAAGCAACAGATGCACTTAACGTTCGCCTTTTTTCCACTTTTGATTCCGAGTTTATTGTGAAAGGCTTCAAAAAAGGTTCCAGGTTTTTACAAACGTGAGACCAATACAATAGCATTCGGTACAGAAATTAGTAAGAAAGGTAGAATTTTTCTAAAAAACGACAAAACAGAAACATATAATAGACACGAAAAAACATATAATGTTTTGTAATCTGAAAACAAGTTTTAAAGCTGAGTAAAAGAGAAATGAAGAAAAGTATAATTATTATGATTATTGTCTATACGCATTCCCTAAGATCCTAACATCACCTACGACTAATTTATATTATTAAACAACTTTGAATAATTTTAATGTCTGTTATCTTCCACAATAATCAATCTTCCGCAGCGGTGTACCAATTGTTTAAAATTAACCAAAACCTTCAATTATTCTTGTCACACAACTAGCCCATCGAAGCCACATCGCACTATTCAACCCGTTCCCCGTCCATCAACACGGAGCCGTAGGTTGTGAGATTGATTATTTTTTCATAGTGATGCTTGAGTAAAGTGCACCGTTTTACTTGGCACGAAACCACCAGAATCGCCCAGAACAAACCCATTAAAGCACCTAATTTAAGGCAAACTGTTTTCACCCTCATCCGCAAAAGGACGCGTTTTTGTTGGAATGGTTATCAAAAAATCGTTCGATCGTTCCCACAAATGTGCTCCGTTGGGAGCGCACACGAAACGCAGGAATGTGTTTTATCCTTCCACCTTCAAAGACTGACTATAGAAGAAGGTGTGTGTGTGTGTGTGTGTGTGTGTGGGTGCGAGTGTATGACGCGACCAATCCATTAAGATAACAGTCCAACGAACTTCGTCCCCACCTCTACGTCGCATATAGGGACGGTGTCCCGCAGGAAATACCGTCCCGTGTCACGCACGCCATCACGTGTTACTACTGCGCACTCAAGGGACCTTCCCAAACGAAGGGAGGTGGAGCTGAAGGGAAGCGCTTAACAAAACCTTCAAATACACTGCTAATAATAATCATCTAAAACTATTATGAAGGAATGTCCCTGCCTGTCCGCCCAAAACTTCCCAGTGCCGTGACATGGCTGTTGTTGGTCTTATGTTTCTTTGACACCCCAAGCCCGAAAAATGTTCGCTTTTTGCTGTTCCCACTCTCTTTACTGTACTTACCTGCGCATTTGTGTGGGTTGTATTTTATAAACAAAAGCAAAAAAGAGTGAGCAAGAGAAAAACTTCTCAAACAAAGCTGGTGATTTGTATCCTGTTTAAGGGTTGAGTAGTCACCCGCTCTATCAAATGATAGTGAACTATTTTAAGGACATTTACTACCTTCCTCAAGAAGAAAAAAAAAAGACTCTGGTGCCCCACTTAGAGCAGCAAGCACGATAAACGGAGCAAAATGGAGTAACCTTCTCCCATTGTTTCACTCTTCGTCTGACCCTGTATACAAGCATTCTACACAACCGCCTCGCCCTTAATGTGTACATATTAGAAACACTTCACTACCAGCGATGACATAATCGCATAATCATTCCAAATACTCCATATTCTATTTCCACCGGTGCTTGCCTCCACTCCCGTTCCAATGGCTTCCACAGGGACGCCGCACTCGCACACACATACACACGCATTACGGTGGGTGAAGACAGAGAACCCCCCGAGTGGTACAGCATAAGACCACAACACACCGGTAAAAGTTTTGTCGTTGTTTTTCGGCTACGTAACTTGCCGAACTTCCCCGGCCCGGGCTTGTTGTTTGTCCGTGCTGAACGATGATGACTACGACGATGATGCTCAGTGCTAGGAGCACGGCTCTCATCCAAGCGCAAGCATGACTCACTCCAGGAGACTTCAGCTCTTCCCGCCACCCTCACCCACCATAAAACTACATCTCCTCCCACGCTAACGCTAACGAGAAAAACGGGAAACGATGAGGTTTGGTCGAAAATGAGCATTTTATGACGATTATTACCGTCAGGTTTTATGGGCTTTAATGGAGTTGTGTCAATGTTTTCCTCGTACGTACAGGGGTATAGGATGGCTAGGAAAGGGTAAGGAGTAGCAACGGACCGGGGAAAGGATATACGTCCCTTCCGCCTTGAAGAGCTCACCCACGAGCAGGGGGGAAAGTAAGTTTTTGGGGTTTTGATTTCGATTTCAACCATTCGCTTTCGAGTTCACAGCGGGTGGTCGTGTAGTTCGTACGTGATGATTTCGATTTTTCTCCCAGTCCTTCTACCGCTTCCTTTCGCTACTGCTTCCTATTGCAAGAAGCAAGCAGCATGTTTTCTGACACTGGGGCAAATGGCAAAAGGTAAGCAGGTTCGGGAATGGCTTTAAGAGTTATTTCTCGTTATATTTTTTTTTCATCTTCTTGTGCGCCCACGTCGTATTCGACCCAGGCGTGTGGATCGTTTGAGTTAGATGTGCTCGTTCAACAGGGTCAGGAACTTAGCATGTTGTTGATTTTGGAAAGAGTTAGCAAGCAGATCGAGCGATTTTAGATGATAAGCGGTCGTTTTCGAGATGGGGCACGAGCAATCGGTTTGTTCCCCATTAGGCGCTTGAGAATCAACAGATTGTAGTATCGATTCAAAGTTTGTGGTGAGTGCTTGTTTGGTCCTTGACTGGTGAGTATCCAATACCTTGGGGAACTTTATTGAAGGATCATTACCCTGCCGGTCGCTAATCGCAGGGGAGGGGCCTTTTTTAAAAGAATTTGATACCGAAATAAACGGTTTGCTTTAGCTAACAGTATGGCATTTCTTATAAAGTGGGTAAACGAATTGAACGTTCAAAAAGAGGTTTCGATTACAAGAGGTGATATCGATATCAATCAGCTCAAAACCGTCATAATGGTTTTGAATATTTAACTTCAATGAAATGTTAAACCTCAAAAAAAGAATTAGTCGACAATCGAGCGATAGGTCGAGCAGCTTGCATGCATTTAGGCGTTAATGCAAATTGCATACCTTTGATGAACTGAAGCTATCCATCCTTAAGTTTCGTATTACGCCTTTTTATTTTTGTTCATAAAAGTGTTTCCTTCAGATTGATTGCATTTTTAATATTTCCAGCAATAAGCTCGTGCATTCTTGTTGCGTTTCGAAATCAATAAGCTGCCGTAATAAAATATAATAACACGGTCAAAGATTTCTTTTGATCGTGTCTCCACTACACGATTCTCGCCGGCGAACACTGTAACCGGCAGCGAAGAGAAAGCACATTGATCAAACGAGAACAAAATATCAATCGCTTCCCACCATTTTTCTCCCCCCATTTTTCGGGTTCAATCAATTGAAATCTTTCATCGCGTAACCGTACCAGCCCCAAAAAGGATTCTCCGGAGCAGCGAAAGTTGAGATGAAAATACGACGAAGAATCCTATTGAAAGATAGCAATCATAAACCATTTTTCTTCATTCCGGGATGGATTTCACACAAAAGCGCCCACCACGGCTCGGGCTTGGACGAGATGAAAGCCCTCCCACTCACCGGATGAACCGACGAAAAGGAGGAAAGCAAAGTAAACCCCACAACACGACCCCGAAACAAGCAACAAGTGCCGGTAAACATAAATCAAACAGTTGTGCAACGAGGGTTTTTTTTTCGCTTCTGCTTTCTGCTTTTGAGCGTTGTGTTCGCCAAAAAAAAAAAGTAGAAACGACACCCATAAACAGTCAATCGGACCTCGCGAAAGATTGATTGCGCGTGGCGGGTTGTATATACGATGCTTCAGCCGAACAAATAAAAAAAAACTAAAACTGGAGTACGAATATGCAAAAGGAAAGTCATTTCACAGGCACAAAGTGATTGTAAATCGTTGTGGCACAAAAATTTTCCTCCCCGGGGCGATTTATTTTGGGCAGCACAGGAAACATCTTGTCCATTTCATCCCTTCAGCACGGTGCTGCTTTCTCTCGATGGAGTTTATAAATAAAATTCAACATGCAGAAGCAATACGAAACGAAAACATCAATGGGAGAAACGGAGAATTTGTATCAATTGTATCGCAAAGGGATAAAGTGTGCCATCTTTCCTGACAGCTATGGATTCGTGCGATCAATCCTTCAAAATGTTTGCTGGCGTTCGATCTGTACCGGATGTGAAGTTTTCGGACCATTTTGCATGACCTGTAGGAAAATGGGATGAACGCTATTATGCTTTCTGGTGTTGGTGGGTCCTAAACAAAGGGATAAGGTTGTATGAGATTTATTATAAACTTTCTATTGGTTTCTGTTTCATTTGAAATCGATATTTGGTTGGTTAACTTTCTTTCAATTTATATCATTCAGAAAGAAGTAAATTCATTTTGAGCTGTTTTTGTTACTTACTTTAAAATTTATTTCTATTCTTCGTCTTCCACTCACATTATTCACATTGCGACACGGCTTTTACAGAATTGTTTTTGTTTTGTTTACCTTTCCTCTTATCCTTTCCTCTTAGCTTTCTTCTCTCTTCCGCTGGTATTCGTATATCCAGCGTTCAGCATAATCAGATGACTTATGAGATTCATGTCTGCTGCATGTAGCCCATCAACTATCTCATGTTCTCATTTTTTTCCTTTTCCATTGGTGTACAGTTCCTTGCCTACCTTGCTGATGCTACAAAAACTGTAGTTACACTGTCTTTTAGTTTCTTCACCTTATTAATCCTGTTTTGGTTTTACTTGTTTTGTTTTCCTCTCGTGTCTGTTTGGTTTAATTTTGGGTTTTGCTTTCTTCTCTTACCTATTTGTTCTCCCCCGCATTTCTTATACCTTATCTCGTACTCAGTTGCAAAGGGTTACATCTTCCAGTGTTTTCTCTCTAGCTTAAAACCTACTTATATGTTTTCTGATTTGTTTTCTTTTATTATAAAAAGGAAAAAAAGATGTTACCCTTATCAGATTCTCGCCTTACCGATTTCCAGCAGCAGGGGAAGGCGATTCGAGCCAGCTGCATCGTGGTCAAACCGTTTCGTTCAGTATCTTACCAATCCACGAAGGGATACTGTCATATCGCAGCACCTGCCTTAGTGTACTACTACCGGATACATTACACGACACATGGAAAAGAAACAACGAATGAGACGAACCGATGACGGTGACTACTGTGATTGTATGATTGAGTGTGAGCAGGAGTTTGCACGATCGGCGATCACGTGTAGCTAAGTTCCACCACAAAACGCTTTAAAAAAAGAGAAGATACTTTTCCATTTCTATCGCCTGCCTTTCGACACCTGCCGACCCGGTAGTACATCTCTACTTATCTATCGTGGTTTGCTCTAAATGCTACGAAAAAGGTTGGCAAAATTGTCCCTCACTTTCACTATATATTACATGCACGCGAAACGTGTTCGGCACTCGCTCTCAACGCTGTGTTTGGATGTGTTTGTGTATGTTTTAAGGTGAGAAGGTGTGAAGGTGTATGGGACCGTTGATTTTACGTGTGGCGGGATGGATGGAGAGTGCAAGCGAGTTTTCAGTATAGGCTAAAGGAATCCATCAGTTGCTCGTCGTAAAAGATGTCCATTAGACGATGAACGGAGGAAAAACAAACGAACGTGAATGAGAACCAAGCACTCTCACTACGAAAATAAGTTATCCTTTTTTTCTCTCTCTCTCCCCTTCTTTATCCCAGTGGGCACTTAACAGGTAAAAGATCTACGCACTAGACCAAGAACCACGGTCCCTATCGCTAGCAGCACTCTACTGCTGCTGCTAATGCTGCTAGCGTATCGTTCGCCGGCGGTCGAGCTGTTCCAGGACAGGTTGAACAAACCTTTAGACTCGCGCGGATTCGGATCACCGGTCGGTCCGGCCAACTCCTCCGGGCAGGGTAGCTCTTCACGGCCCAGCTTCAGCACGTTCACCGTTTGTGGCACTTCCTTAGCAAGGGCGTCATTTTCGCTCGCGGAATCATCAATGTACTCGCCATTTTCGTCCAGCTGGCCAAAGTCGTACGAGCTGGCTAGGGGTGAACGGGTCGGCTCTTCGGGCGTCAGGCCAAGAATGCAGTCGATGCCCTTGAGGTTTTCGCGCAGCTCCTCGTTTCGTGTTCGTTCGCTCAGATCGTAAATCCACGAGAGCCGACAGTCACAGATGAACCGATTATCTGCGATGGGAGAAAGGAGACAAACCATACAGGGAATGTGATTAATTAGTGCCAGGGCATTGAAATATGGATAACGAAAGAGCTTTCTTCGGTAAGGGTGATGCGAAATTGCATAAATTTATGATACTTTACAGGTGATGCGTAAATTGCATAAGTTTATGTCATTTTTTTATCTGCTTTTTTCCAAATGTATTTTAAACAATTACACTACAATGATTTTAAATGGATATTACAAAAAGAGGAAAAGGTGTTATGATGAATGTTTTACATTTTACTTATTGCTATATCGAAATGTATCGAAATCGAATGTATGCTCACACAGTAAAAAAATCACATTTCAGGCTGTAAAAGGATTTCCGCGAAAACAATGTGACGCAAAATTTAAAACCGGGTTTCATATGAAAAAATGCAAAGTATTCAGTGTAAAATATATTTTATCCAACTATATTTGTTTAAGTTTTATTGGTCAGTTCGAACCTCAAAAACAATCCATCAATCGATAAATGCACCACACATAGTTAGATTTCATTGAATCAAAATTTTACAGCGCTTCGCGGTAACACGACCAACGCTTTATAGAGCAAACCATACTCTCTCGTACAAAGCAAGCATAAAACAGCCAAAATAGCAAACACCCCGAGTTTTCCCGGTCCTTTTCACTAACATGCTGATTCGATGAACCTTGTAGCAAAATGTTTGAAAAGAATCTAATATGCCATACCGATCGGAAGACTTTCAACCCCTTTCCCTGTTGCTTCCCCGCCGGGATATGATTTTAGCAAAAATGAGTAAAGGATGGTGATATCCTCCCCCCGTAATGCAAACGCATACAGACAGAGAGGAAGATGTAAAACCTTTTCATGTGTCAGCTGTCAACGACAGTATAGACTGGCCATCGTTGAGCGGATGGTAAAATCAACTTTTCATCATACGTACAAGCACACACACACAAACCTCAACATGCACTCTATAGCAACAGTTGTCGGGTACTGCCGGAGATGAGCATCGACTCGATCCGATCGAGTGCCGAGAACGGAAACATGGTCGAAGGACCATTTTCGAAACCATGATTTCCATTTCAAGTTCCATCGAACACGGGGTGGTACTGGTTTGGGGCAGGATGCAAACCGACCGAAAAAAAGAAAAGAAAAAAAAACGAAGTTCGTTCCATTTAGGAAGGCAAAAAATGTCCTCTCTTTGTCGAGTTCGGAAAGAAATCACACGGTATCGGTTACGCTGCAACTTCACATAGCAGCAGACGCAAACGACGAAACCATGCGTCCATGCAAAACCTTTTTTTTTTTGTTGTTTTGCTCCACTGACGGCATGCCTGACAAATCCACCCTTCTCTAGAGGGACGAAGGTTGAGAGTATCGAAAATCCAATCATATTTTGGTTAATCCAGCGTACCGAGCAGGACTTTACGACCGTTTACCCGATGAATGGGCGATAAAATGTTTCGTTTAAAGTTGGCACCGAACCGTGCCAGTTTGGATGATATGATCGGGACCTTTCTAGGCGGTGAAAAACTCTAAACAACTCTTTGATTTTTCAACAAAGTACTGACACGCTCGTCTCTGTCAAAAAAAGGGGAAAAGGGTTTTTGACACCGTGGGGCCATCAAAACTTACCGCGCAGTGACAGCAGTGCACTGTTGTTCACCAGATTGTCCATCAGCGGTACGATATGGCCTTGCGTCATCGTGGTCAGTCGGTTCGAATCCAGATTGAGCAGCTGCAGCGCTGACACGCTGGTAAATGTAGCGCTGTCGATGGTGGTGATGCGATTGTTCTCCAAATGCAGATAATTCAGGCTGGTCAGTCCGTCAAAGGCACGCTCGTCGATTTTCTATCGGAGAGGAAACAAAACAAATGCCAGGATTAAAAGGTGGAACCCAAACAATCAGAATTCATCACCCCCAACTTACCTCAATTCGATTGCTATCCAGGAAGAGCATCTGTAAGCTCCACAGATCGGCAAACACGAACGCACCGAGATAGTCCACATCGTTGTACGACAGCTTCAGGATCTTCAGGTTCTCCAGCCCCTTGAAGTATTCGCGCGCCAACACTGCAATCTGATTCGATTCGAGCCGCAGCTCTTCCAGCTTCGTAAGCTCCTCGAACCCGTTGTCGTGCAGGTTGACGATGCTGTTGTTGGCTAGGTTAAGCTTGATCAGCTTCGGCACATCCATGAACGCATCCCGCCCAATCGTCCGGATGTAGTTGTTCTCCAGCATCAGCTCCTCGAGCGATTTGTGATGGGCGAACGAATTGTTGTGCAGCGTTACGATCTGATTGTTGGGCAGGTTGATGACACGCAACTCGGTCAGATTGCCGAACGCGTACGGATAGATATCGCTGATGATGCCATATTCGATTGTAAGCGTGCGCAGCTTGTACAGCGTGGCAATCACGTCCGACGGGATGTACGTTAGGTTGCCCGACTTGCGCACGGTAAACTTCAGATGCTCCAGCTCGGTTTGCGTGTGAAACGCAAGCCAGTTGTAGTCCTTACGAGGCAACTCACCATCGAAGATGGAGCAGGAAGCTTTCTGCGCTTTGGCGTGACTTTCCGGCGAACAGTGGCAGGCCAGCTTCATGTTGATGTCCTCCGAGCAGAGATCCATGAGTGGGGTCGTGATCGTCGGCGCAGACGAAATGATCTGTGCCGATTTGCCTTTGCGTACCGTCTGCTTTTCGTAGCTGCGAGCAACGGTTGTGTAGGGCAGGGTGGCCAGCAGTACCAGCATTAACCCTGCCAGCGTTTGGTCTGTGCTTATCGTCCTCATGTTTGTTCTAGGATGAGGAAATTAAAGAAAAAAAAAGGTGAAATTTTAGCACTTCATTCGAAAGCGTGTTGTATTTGCATTAAATATTGATGGTATTTCCATTTCGAGGCAATTAAGATAATGTGATTGTCGACATCCCTTTCAAAGGCTAATAAACACTATTATTGTGTAAATTTAATCCTTTTCAACCATCAGCATACTTCCTCCGCAGTAAACATTAAGCATTAAGCAGTGTATCGTAATCTTCCACTCTATCACAAAGAAATCAACTGAATTGTTTGGAACGTTTTCAATTAAAATAAACAAGATTTGTCGCATTTGTTTAGCAGGGAAGCGGTGGGCTTCACACACATTACATTACAGCCAAACTGTTGAAACGCATTTCCCGTTTTCCCGAGCGGTTTGAACTTTTTAAACACAAACCCCTCTCATTATTTCACCATTCGTGTGCCATCTTGCCGGTAATCAGTACGCGGTGACAGTGAGCGATGCCAAATGCAAATAGACAAACATTTTACTGCCTCATGCCCGAAGTAAGCATTTCAAATTCAAACAATCGTCCCCCGAAGGCGTTCTGGTTGAAAATCGACCCCTCAAAGGAAGGGTGAAATTTAAAGACAGCAACCATTTTACGCTGAGCACATTTTGCTCGAGGCTCGCTAGCACGAATGAAGTAAAAAAAAGAAGGAAGGTTTGTTTCCTTTTTATCTTTGATTGTGGTGCGTCGCGATTCGATTACGCCCTTCCGGTTATCTTTGTTGATTCAGACCGGCTGTGTCATCTTACGAATGTCTAAAAAAGGTACCATTTCACCACCCAAGGGTGGCCATTAGACACTCTCTTGCGACGATGGAAAAGTGTGTGGTTCGGTTCAGGGAGACATTTGCAACTCCCTTTTTCGGGGATTTATTTATTCTTTTTATTATATTCTCCCTGCACACACCCTCGTTCGATACCGGGCACCCTATCAAATTAGCATCTGATTTACTTAAGCAATTTAGCAATCGTGCCTGTGTCAGGCGAATTTTCTTGCTTGCTAGCAGGTGGGCAGAAGGATGAAGATAATGGGAATTAGTTGCAACCCTCGCATTAGTCGAGTTTTTACAACAAAAAAAGAAAGCATCTCCCTGCCTGCCATTTTGCACTGAAGCGTTTCATGAAGAGTTAAGATGGCTTTATACTGTTTTTTGTCAATTGAAATTTTTTAAAAGGGAATACATTTACAGTGACATGTGTTTCCCTTCCTGCTTTTTCGATGCTTCAATCGATTCGTTCCAAATAAAACGCAATCTTTTCCACTTACAGCTGCTGCAATTTTACTAGCTTTCGTGAGCTTGAGTTGCTTCATCAATTATTGATTCATACACTCCATTCTTCGATATTATTCCCCTCACACCATACCGTTCCGTTTGCTGATTAACGAACCTGCATTATTGATCTGTGACATTTTCCCACCTCGTGCGTTTGGCTTCGTGGCTTTTCGCTCATCGCTCTCAGATGCACACTGTATTGCGCAAAACCGTTCACACGCAGCTGGCAGTTACCGGTACGTTGGGTCGTTAATTTTCCTTCTCGTAATGCTCTGATCCTGTTTCTACAGGCTTTGGCAGCACGACTGCATCTCAAATCACCCCATTAAGTTTTGTTGGCTTTTTTCCCCCTCTGCCCACCAGTAAATCTGCCACCCGTCGTGTGTGCATCATTTTTCATTCAATTAACTTGCATTGCCAATTTTGCAGGAAAGCAAACCCCTCACGGCACTCGCCAGCATCCGGTCAGCAAAACGGGAAGTCATATTTCACTGCGCTCACGTGTGTGTGAGAGTGTGCACCACCCGTAGAGGTCCTGGTGTAACGTTTATATTAAGAAATTAAAACGGACCGGACTCCCGGCCGGCGTTGCTTCCGTGATGCTGGGCAGAAAATATGGCCGACTCGCCGCCACGTGGATGTTCAGAAACGATATGGTTTTAATAATTTTAACATGTTTTTGTTCTCACAAACGTTGCAATTTTCCAGCAACCGAACGTGTTGCGCTGAATTCGTGTGGTGCCGGAAGACCCCATTCAATGGTGCAAGCGAAATTTTAAACCAACAAAAAAAAAAACGAAAAACGCAACAATATTTATGAAGCCTGTTTCGTTGCACCTTTTTTTTTGCTCATTTTGCATTATTTTCATCTTTATTCCCATCCATAAACAGAATTGCCACTGAATTGTGCACAAATTTCCCTCGATAACGGGACCAACAATAGAGGCAAGCGTTTGGCCTTTTCCGATAAGAGATTGCATCGATTTTTATTATTGCATTCAATTTTCCCCTCATTTGTGCAGGCATCGAAAGTCAATAAATAAAACCATTCGAAGGCAAACACTCGCACACACACACACACACACATCAAGCTGAAAGGTAATTCGGGTTAAGCGAAGGCAAAAAGGATATTAATCAAACTACATAACAGTATGGTAGGGGCGCGGCTGGGAAAAAGTTGCATCAGCGTGCATTTCCCATTTGCCTCACTGCGCCTGCAATGCATTATGTTATGTAGCACCGTGTGCCAGGGTAACAGCATGCAATGTCGCGTAAAGTCACTTTCGTTTAGTACATGTGTTTCGTTTTTGTGTGTTGCAAAAAAAAAAAAAGAAATTGCACATCATGAAAACATATTTGGCAGCGGGGAAAATACAAAAGCTTGGGAAATGTGTTCAAGTTGTTGAAAACGTTTTTTTCTCGCTGTGTATGCCATGTTCGTTCGGTTCGATGGAAAAGCTAAT
>KB694457.1:0-12328 GCA_000349165.1 Anopheles christyi | reverse complement strand
AAAGGAGAGCCTATGTTAGCCTTCTGGAGGCTTCGGATCCATTCCCGTATCAGTGGAGTATTGCTACAACACTGCCAACAGAACATTTTAATTTAATTTACATACAAGAAGCAATTGGTCGATTGCCCCAAAATTGTAAAATTGTAAAACCCATATATCTCCACCAGCCCTTGGACCCAAAGCACTGAGTACCTCAGACCCTGTCTAAAGACAGTAGATAATAAAGATAAGGATGACGTTCCCCGCGACAGAATGGGGCTGTTAGGGCCTAAGTAAAAAACATCGACAAATCAACTATACTATCCCCGGCAGGATAAGATGGCTGGGATATGTGTGGAGGATGTCGGACTTATGCCCCACCAAGCAGGTGCTTTTGAGCGACCTGCAGTCCGGAACTAGACGCAGATGAGCGCAACGTGCTCGGTGGCTGAATCAGGTGAACAGGTCCTTCCGTTGGAGGTCGGATCAAGAAGTGGATGAAGGGAAGCAGCATTCAGCCAGGCATCCTGTATTCGATACTGCATGTACTGCTCACAAAACATATTCAACCTCTGAAGCTGTCTAGATATCTAGAATAAAAAAACAAACGAAACTTGCCAAATTCATACAAAATAGGAAAAAAAATTGCTTTTATTTATGGCAGTAGGTTCATATTTTTGGCAATGCGACTAGAAATCGTGCGATATTATAAATGGTATAATCGTGCGACCAATATAAATAATTAGTTAAAATATATTTTAAGCACTTTTCAGCTCTTACTTTCAGCAAACTGATGATTAAAAGTACTAAAGTAATTAATTTTACGTTACCCATTTTGGTATTCATGCTACCAGTTTTTTACGTCTTTATGAAGAAAATTGAAAACAATGCTGTCATTGACGAAAACTGCATCAAGGCGGATTAATAAAACGGTTGCATTTAACTAAATAATAATTTGCTTTTAATAAGTAGCTTCATTCAAAACAAATCTGCTTATATTTCGTACAGTATGTATCATAGTATTTATTGGTAAACTATTTCTAGAGTTTAGTAGTACTATTTTCGATTTAGTTTTGATGCAATATTCAGCAAAATAAAGTATGTTTTATTGTTTTGATTTTCGACACTATTTTACATCATTTAACTGTAAAATATCATCATTTATCTTTCTCTTTTTTAAATCCAGATGAGGTGTGTATAAATTTTAAATCTATTAAATCTTTCATAAAACCATGCTTGCATTTTTTTTTTCATGCGCAATCAATAATAACAAATAAACATTTCATTCGGTAGTCGAGTAGTAACGGCGTAGGCCTCCCACGATGCCCGACTTTATTAGAATCTCATTCGGACTGTTCCCCCGAAGCAAGGGCTAAATAACTATCTAGCTGCATGGTACAAATAAGTCTCGTAAGCCAGGGGGGGTGGGATGTAGCTAACAGCTATAAACAAAGGGTGAGATATTCTAAACCTCTGCAATTTCCACTATAAAAATGAATTTCTGACATTAAGGCCTTTTGCTAGCAATACGGCCTAACATGGCGGTTCTTTCTGAATAAAAAAAGCTTTTTGTTGAAGATAGATTTGGTTCGGATCTATTTCACGCTGCTTTGTTAGCGATTCATAGGGTGTCTCCTAGTTATTATTTTAAACTCATACACTATTCACTGTCCGATTAAGGCTCAGGTGTCAGTGCTCGGTCGTATACGATTCGGTGGTACGACGTTTCAAATTTTTGTATGGGATTTGACAGATAAAGTCGGACGTTAGATTTTTGTCGTGCGGAAAAATCGTATACGACTCAGCAATGACACCAGCCTAACCAGGGACAATCACCCTTGACCTACTAGTTTCTATATAATCTGCCTAGATGGCGCTAATATTATGGTTCCCTATGTTCAAAGCTTATGGTTTGATCTCACGAATCATGCGGATTGCCTATTGCATAGGCGTTCTCAATATCCAACAGTTGTTAAATGTGCTAGTAGAACAAACACAACAATCTAGCGAAAAAATTACACACTTTAGACACCCTAACGACAATGGTGAATTTGTTTCTGAGTAAACGAGGCATGAGGTAGTGAGAAATGTATGTTTTTTCTCGTATCTTTTTCTTTTCTGGCCTGTGGGGCCACGATCACTTCTTGTGGGGCACCGTACTTGATGTTTTCTACTTCGATTGTCACTTTTTTACGGTATTTGCATTTTTACCTAAAATGCACAGGGCCCCTGGGAGCCGCCTAGTCCGCCCACCGTCATACCCGCCTCTGTGTGCGGTATACCTGTATTTTGCAGTGGGTTACCTTTTTTGAAACCATGGCTAAAAAAACAATCTTGTAAGAACATCAATTTGATCAATCACATCATCAACTTATGTGTGCTTCCGTAATAGCCGACAACACTTTACACGGAACCAGCACAATACTGGTAAGGTTAGAATTTTTAATAAATACTCACTCTCTTTCCCATTATTTCTCAATCTCAGCAAAACCAATTCGAAGAAACAGCGACGAAACACAAAATAGGCCGGTACCACTGGACAGACACACAAACACAGACAGACATAAGCTATAAATAACTATGACAACGCTCCTTTTTTTAGTTTTGAATGTTAGGCAATAAAAAAACCTGCAACCCGATATCCAAACCTTTTACCGTATATTCGAACCAGCCTTTTTGTCACCATTTCACCGCATCTCTTGCTTTGCTGAAATCAAGAGTTTTTTTGGTCAATTTGTGGTGAATATTGCTATTAGGGCGAACTCGAGTTCTAATTCCTCCACTCAGTTTCACAAAAAAAGTAATATCGTGAGCAAATCGGAAATGAAATGTCTTGTTTCGATTTTAAACCAACATCTATCCTTTGGCTAGAAAACCCTTTAAGATTTTTGTATGGCCTCGTCCTGACGAAAAATGCATGCTTCTAACAATAAAAGGAGCAACTAGGTTTATCCGTAGAAATCCGATAACCAGCAAACGTCCTGTCCCGAACACCCCGGATAATCGCCGTTCTGATATTTCATGATACTTGGGAATCGAAGCCCTACCGCAAGCTGTCACCCGGGATGACAGCAAAGTTTATATCATGTGTAGCCGCGGTCTGATTGAAAATAAAAATAAAGAGAAACCAAATGGCAGATAAAGCCTGAGTACGTATTGCTGATGGAGATAAGAAAAAATAAAACTACTGTTTAAGTTTGCCAGTTCGGTGGATTGTTACACTTCCCTTTCCTCACTGTTTTCCGCATTGCTCTGGAAGAATAGTAATAGCAACAAGAGCGCCTGCCAGTCAGTGTTCCGCTCCACGAAGATGTAGTGTGTGGATGAAGAGTTTATTCACATGCAACGCATTCCACGGTAGGCAGTTGCATTCGTATTACATAAGTTTTGTGCGAGATGTGAATCAAGTGAAAAACATTCCCTTATTCGTGGTGCTAGGCGAGAAAGCGTACTGTATATGCCCCAACCAGTGCTAGAAAGGCGTTATCGGGATGGTTTTTTCGACTTCCAGCGACAGTCGCCATATTGATTTCTGAGTCACAGCAGCGAACGAAAAAGGATCCATCACGAAATCATACCAATTTGCTTTTCGTGTTGCTGTGATAATATAAGTTGTGTAATAATGGTGTGTTAAATTATATGTAAAAGATTTTTTTTTTCCAAAAATACTATAGCGGAAATGGTGTAAAATACGATGTGCAGCAGTGCAAGCCAACCACACATTTTTCCGTAAAGAAATGCGAATGTGTAAAAAGGTAACAACAATGGGCATCTCGAATGAGTGAAAAGAAAAGAAAGTGTGAAAAAATTGCTACAGTCAATATCGCAATCGTAGTGTGAGCGCGCACGCACACGGCGCATTGTGTGCGTGTGTGGAAGTAGTGTGTGTACGTCAAAATATAACAAAAAAGTGGAGTGATTTTTTGTATTTGCTCACGGGAGTGGTGTATACACTAAGAAGAGTGTAATAAACACACCAGTGTACGCACTCCCACAATATTTTCATTGCGATTTAAAAGTTCATTTTTCGTATACTTGAAGTGGAATGAAGCGAATGGTACAAATACTCTTTGAGTAAACCAACATACAAAATGCTGTGAGCTGCATGTAATAGTTACACTGATAGGCAGTCGCAAGGAATCCACAATATGCGCTGCTTCTAATTACAGGTAATATACTGTATAATTTCTCAGTTGATTGCTAGTGAGCATCTCGGCCTTTCGAGAGGAAAAGTAGGTTTTTGGGTTCTTGGGACAGAATGAGGTTCCAAATATCGAATAGTTGTCGTCACCAGCCTACGTGATGATCGAAATTAGTGTGATAGGAGGTCAATCTATTTCGACGAAAGTGGTGCGAAAAAAGGTTTAGAATCCTTCCAACTGAGTCATCTGCCAAACAGTGCAAGTGTTAGTGAGAGTGCAAATATTGTGTACACACACATACCCAATATCCCTTGCGTGCTTAAACGCAGTAGCGAGAATTAGACGAGATGTTTTTAATAGAAATATTCTGCGAATGACAATCTTGGTATAATTTAGAAACACGGGCGGTGATCATCGTGCAAATTATGTTATGATAAGATAGTGTACGTAATAATTAACATGACGCCAGTTTTGTTTGTTTTTAGTTATTTCCAGTACCCTACAGCTTGGAATTTTGATCAAAATATTGCATTGAACAGGAAGTGCAACAGTTTGAAAAAATTGCATCCTTGATCTTGCATGAATGCGGTATTACTCTCCCATTAAAAAACAAAAAATGTAATGCATCGAATGACGAAAAACTGAAACGTTCCCCTAATATGGCAATTCAACAACGGTGTTGCCTTACCACTGTGGTTGTGAGCGGTGTTTGAGGCCGTCAATTCCGTAATTTGCAAGCTGGCGTATGGCTGGTTTGTTCGTTACTCTAGAAATGGCAAACATAAGTGGGAGTAGAGAAAGACACGTTGAACGCCCAGCTGCTTACTGCGATTGAAGACATTGAATGTATAATCAACCTTCCATTCGTGGATATCCGCAGTCAATTTTTGCTTGGTGCGTGGTCATAAACGTTAATTCTACACGCAGTCAATGCAAATCATCGAATCATTTGTACTGTTATAAAATTTCATTCGTTCTGTATGTCTGGGTTTTGGAAAGCTAGCAACCTTTTTTCAGCATCGTGAAATCTCATGGCAGATTCTCGTATGGCAAACACAATCCGTTATTTGGACAAATGTATTCTGGTACGGCTTTTGATTCAAAGAAATGCATTGGCTCTGGCACTACCAATATTTTTTTCTTCTATCCTTCCTTTAATTCGCGATGGTTTGACATAATTTTCGATTAAACTATATTTTTTACATAAACTTACAAGTTTTCTTCAGAAGACATGGATCACGAGTGTACATGTAAATAGCTTAACATTGGCAAATTTTCATTCCACTTTTAAAGAGGGTTGTAGAATAAGCAGAGAGCTACATAAAATTGATGTAATTTTGAAACGTTTCTGCCGGAACAAGAACTAAATTTCAGATTACGTGCTACAAAAAGCTCCAGTAATTCTGTATAATGCCGGTGTTACTGCGTAGTTCGATGCTCCATGAAGAAGTTAGATTGTTAAAATTGTAGAACCAATAGTCAATAGTACATAATGCGATTAATGATATCACGTACGTAACGAATTAGGATTACTGTAGCTAAAAAAAAGAAGGATTAATATTTTGCACCACTTGTTTCATATTATCTCAATTTCTTTCACCGCATCAACTTTTTTGAGAGTGATTTGAAACACATTGTTTTTAGATTAATTCGCACATCTTATAAACAATTTTATAATAATATTTTGTTTCTATTTCAGCTACATAAAATTTGGTTCAACTGGATGATTGCTTTGGGTCCGATATTTACTCAACCTAAAGTCTTATGGGAAAACAATTATTGCCTTTCATCTAGAATTGGCAATTGATTTTTCAAATTTGTAAAGAATAAATAGCTGTAAAATAAGCAAACTGACATAATGGCTACTAGTCCCGGTTCAGATAATAATTGTAACATCTACATGCCACCGTTAGGATGTTCCGTGGCATCCTCGCATGACTTCAGCGATTATCAATGGTTTACTGATTTTGGGTAAGTGATACATTTTCAAAGGGTCAATTCGAACATATTTTTGCTCTAACACTCAGCTCTCGTGTGTCCCGCAATGTAGAAGTTATCGCGACGGAGTGGCTACACACCAGAGCATCCTTTCGGCACTATCCGCGTCGTACAATGGGATCGGCGAACTGTCGTACTATGAGAAGATGGCGAAAGATATTGATGCCAATCTAGCCGAGATCGATATGGAAAGCTTTCGCAAAGAGGACATCAATTCGCTGTTGAGTGCTATACCAACGCAGCTACGACTGGACGCTGCAGAGCGTAGGACACGCAATAATAATCGCATTTTCTCAACGATAACCAGCTGTACGGCAGCTGGACTAATTCCGGCAGATATGATGGACAATTCTTTCTGTAAATCGGAGATTCTCTTTTCCCCGGTAAAGGAATCGCACATCAGTGTAGATTCGCTGGATATGGATGGTTATCCAGATGAAGAGGATATCATACTAACGTGTCAGGCGAACAAGGACAACTATACAATAGCATTCGAACAAAGCATTCTATACTCAGAGGAAAGCTATTACGGTAAGCCATTTTGTCTGTACTTATCGCTTTTGCTTAGTGAAATAATGTACACACATTTATTTTAGATGGTCCGGAACACTACGGGAAGTACAAACGTATGAACCTGTTGAACAACCTGCAAAGTCGAGCCCAATTCATCAGGCAGAAAGAATCCATGTCACGTTCAGAGGTAAACTACACTACTTGGAGCAATTTGAAACGAAATGGAACAACGCAACGGTATGTAATATTGGCGCAATTCGATTATTGATAACTTTAAAAATGTAAAAAAAAACCTAGAATCACATGCGTTTAAAATCCGGAATGGTTATACTCTATTTTTATGACTTACTATTGTAGGCCACCGATCGCAGTGAACCCGCTTATCACCCATATATCGCGTCACAATCGAAAATGCTTCGTTCGGAAAAGCTTCAGTATGCCTAATCTACAGTCGGAACAACCGTGTCCATTACAAGTACACCTTCCATCAAATGAGCAGCATCAACTGAACGTTTCTCAGGCTGGAAACTGCAATAATTCTGATGAACCATTTGATAGACCTATGCGTACCTTACTTCCAATGTACACCATACAAACGGATTCGGAGAACGAAAGCAGTGTTAATGGAAACGAAGTCAATGAGAGCGATCAAAGCGAAGTAAACAATCATCTAACAGTTCGCGAAAAACGAGAGTCATTATTGCAAACACACCAAAAGGAACACCAAGAGCAACATCAACAATCGCAGCAGCAGTCGCAGCAGCAAACTCTACAGCAACCTTCGTTTAACTTGGTCAAGCTTTTTATCAAACAAAAAAGCAGCTCAACAGACACTTGTATGGATGTTTCATCCGGCTGCTGGCCAAGCGATAGTACCAACAGCGGCGGCTCAGGCGACCATCAGATGCATCATCTAGGTAACGGAGCAACGGCTACAAGATGTCGTAAGAAAAGTATGCACGATTCAGGAAAATGTTCGACTACCGGTGGTGGAAGCGTTGGTGGAAGGCATGGTGAAGAAGAAGAGTTTCAACTGGATAGTTTAGATGCACAAATTAACAACAGCCACGTAAACGCCAACAACAATAATGGCAGTCACAGCGATGATGGGGAAAATGATCCAAATGAAGAAAGAGGCCCACCAACGTCTCCTCATCTAGCTCAGGGTCCAAATGGAGGAATGGTTGCGGGACATATAAAGCTAAACGATTTCAACCGGCAAATACATGGTTCCCCACGAAGGCAATACAAGGGCTTCAACATGAACATAGGTGGAAGAAGACTGTTGCAGGATCTGTTGCAACAGCACAACAGTAATAGCGTCGGTGTGGCCAGTCCGCTGAATGCCAGTACCAGTATTAATAATAACCATAATAATAATCACAATGTAAACAATAACAACAGCTATAAAGACACCAATAGCGATACCAGCCGCACATCGGAAAACTTAACGCAAATATTCAATCACAGTGGTAATAACAATACCACAACCTCTACGGGATCCAAAACAAAGATCTCGATCGACATGATAACCAAATCAATGCAAACTTCCCTCATCGGAGCTCCGGCGGCAAACAGTGGAAATGCGACGAGGGAAAAAGTCCGCGTAATACCACCTTCGTTTCTGGATCGGTTAAACGAACTCGGCGATAAGCAGAAAGCTCCAGTGTTTGTGGTGTATCCCAATTATGCGCTTCCGGATTTGGGCTTCCTGAAAACGCAAAACGAAGTCGTTATATCACCACTTTCTTTCAAAGAAACAATGACCGGTGCAGGTAGACCACTAAAGAAACCGCGCCCTGTTTCGATGAACGACATTGAAAATATACGACAGCGTGAGTATAAGCATGTAACGGATTGGAAGTCACTTGTGTTTCTACTTCCGACCGAGTACCGCAAGCTGCTTCGTCATATTCCCGAAGTGAGCGAGCTGAGCCTGTCTACTGAGAAACAACCTATGTTTTGCATGACGCCGCCTTTGCGACGAGGGGTGGCACGTGGTGTGAGTTGTGATTGTACCAATCTATTAAACCAAAACACGCAGACATACAATAGTTCAAGTTCTGGTGGCAGCTCGAGCGCTGCCCCTAGTTCCGGTTATCGAGGATCTTCAACGATACTAACGACAGACTCGGAGATGGATGGTATTCTGGGACCGTCGAATAGCAGCAATATTTTCAACAATAATCTGTACGTGTACCAATATGACAGTCCAGCAGAGGTTTTGGTTCCTTGTGAGAGGCCACCTTCGGGCCGCACGGCTGGAGTACCCAAGAGCATACTTCGCCGACCCGCAGGCTCGATTAGAGGAACTGGTAATGCAGCATGCAATGGAGCCAATAGCCAGAGCAACATGAAAGCAAAGCGTAGCAGTATGTTTGAAGAGCAACAGGGGCACCATTTATCGCAAGGGTCACGAGAAAAGAGACGTTCGCTTCAGGAACATCATTCTTACAATTTTTACGAAGACGCCGAAGAAGAAGAAGGAGAAGAGGAACATCGGGTTGAACATAAGCTTCACAACTCGCCAAACATGATTCCGCATCCAAGATTGGCCAATACGCCCAAGTTGCCGTCGGCTGATCATTATCATAAGTTGAAAAAGTTGGCAGAATTCAATGATAACGACATTTCTAACGGTGTTGGTGGTAAACATCAGCATAGCATCGATGAAGATATTGAAGCTCGTGCACGTGCAGAACAATTTCTTTCGCATGTACCAAAATCGGAGCTCAAGCACTATGCCGAAATAGCCCACATTTTGGAATCTACTGAAATGATTGATTCTTCCGAGCCGCCTTATGATCGTACCAAACTCCGCAACGAAGTAAGCCGATTATTGTCCCAGAAGAGAAACGTAACGTTCACTAAGCAACAAACGACTCCAACCTCTATCGGTGGTAACAATACAACCCCGGTGCGACAGCAAGCACCCTCAGCGCCGGCTTTACTGCGACCAACTGAAATAAAGTTTTCCACACCACCCAACTCACCAAACATGTCGGTTACGGTAACAAAGATGGCCAATCATGCCGCGAGTGGAATGGTGGCTGAAAAAAAACCACCACTGGTACAGCGAACGCCATCGTCCTCGGCTGGTTCGCCTGCGTCTGGCACCGAAAAAGAGAAGCAAGATAAAATACAAACGAATCGCTTTAAGCGTCTCCAAATTCAATGGGAACTGCTAAGTAAAGAAAGCACGAAAGCGTCTTCCGAGAGCCAGCGAAAAGAAATTCGCAGTGGTGGGAATACTCCAACCGGTGCCCATGGAGGTCCCAAATCGCGGATTCCACGTCCTGTGAGTTATCCTACAACCAGGTCAGTGCTATACACTTATTCGATATTTTTTTTATATTTTATTTATTCTGACGCTCTATATCGAATACTTTTCTAATACTCCCTACAGAACAAATTCTGATCCAGTGGTAAGCAAAACGTTAAAATCGCCTAGTCGTATTGTGGCTCCGAAAAAGTACGGTGTTATGCAATCCCCTGTCACAACACCGCCTACACCAGCTCCACGTACTCCGAACAAAACTTTTAGCAATGTTACTCCCAAAAAAGTATCATCTGCCCCCTCTCGGTATGTATGCTCATTGCATGGATATGCGATTGCTTAGCAAAAACTTCAAAAATGCTTTCAAAAAACCCAATCGGCTGTAAGGCATTTGCTGATAAAATTATTTCTATCTTAATCCGCAGCCCCGCTACACGCACACGGTGAACAGAATGATATGATGTATAATTGTGATAATTCCTTAACTAACCTTTTGTATGATTCTTTTTTTCCTCTTCTTCCCTTTTTTCCTTATGTTCACCACATCCCTGCCATTTTGATTATTATGATTTGAATTCCTCTCTGCCATACGACTTGTAATTCAATCATATCATCTTTATTTTTATTTGTTGAACCCAACAATATCATCATTGTATCGATACGAGTAGCATTCCGCTCGGGAACCGAAGTAAAAAAATACCTGTGAGTATAAGTCATTGCATTTATATCTATCCAACCGGTCACAACATGATAGCCCAATTATCTTTACTTGCAGGCTAAGTAGCAAATACGCGAATGTTGACGTAAAATTGATTCATGAGCGATAACGAACCCCTGAAGGATGTGAATGTAACGGAGATTGGAGTACATAGAACGTATTTTGTTTTAAGCCAAAGGAAGTGTATATTATAAACCCAACTACCTGTAACCGGATGCGGTCAAACAGGGCTACAGCAGCCTGCTATATGATAGTGTTGGATAGTTGGTGTATAAAATGGAATTGGGAAAAGCTAAATGCTTTATAGCCCAAACATAATCCGGAATGGTTATAATTTTGTAGGTCTGTTGCTGGCTCCAAGCTTATTACCGCTTATTACCAAGATTTATTACCGCTATGTTTTGTATGGTTCTTATGGCATTATGTAGCGAAATTACTACATGATCATTTGTTCCAACACTGGTTGAATGCATTTTAGACACTTGTATACACATTCTTACATTTATTGTCGCATATAGGCAATAATAGCTGCATTCATATCGTGTATCCATAACGTTGCGAATAAGCACATGCAGTAGTGCAAAAGTGACTGAATTACAGAGAATTATGTATAGACCATTAAGATGTAGTTTTCTATGTAATGAGCAAAGAACTATCGGCCAGCCTCTCTACTATATTATCGGCAATATTATCGTAATTACGCTTTTTCAAGAATAATTCGCCTAAAATCGTTTGATCTTGTTTAAAATGGAAAACTGCACTGTAGCTCATGTTTAAGATGGTTGTTTTTGTCGTCTGAGCTGCTTTACCGTACGTTGGGAAAGTTCTTATCGTCGTGGAAACAATCCCTGTAGGTGTAGGTAAAGGAATTATGTTTTATTTTTGCAACCAATGGCAGGCCGGTATAGATACTGTGGGTGGCAGTGGTACGGAAGGGCTAACGTCGTGTCCCTTGAAGAGAGTGAAGACCTTTTAGCGGCAATTATTATTATTGAAGGCTTCTTAGTCAGCTTGCTTCATAATAGCTATATAATATGCATAAAATGATATAAAAATACTCATCGCTCTGTAATCAATGCTGTAATATCCAGGTATGTTTCTCAAAAGCATGGAAGAGCTAGGTTAGTTAGAGGAGTGTTAAGGCGCAGCGAGTGTTAAAGATGTATTAGATTCGTTTAGTATAAGTGTGTACAGGCAATAGCAAATAGGAAAGATGCATATTTTTGGTATTATTATTTGTTTCCCTACGGCCAGAAACTATTTTGCCTGGTTCGGTTCACCTAGCTCATAAAATCAGACCAAACACTAAGTCATTAGAGTAAAGTTTCAAAGAATAACATTTTATTCTAATCCTAGTCTTTTCTTTCTTTCTATTGGTATGAATTTACATGTTACTCCCTGTGCGCTTCTACATAAAAGCTCGTATATAAGCTGAACACAGATTTAGGGTAAATACTCCATTAAAATCCCCCCCTTCCCTCTCTTTCTCTCTATCTCTCTCTCTCTCTCCCTGTAGTGGAAAAATTATATTTCAATATCCTGATTTTTTTTAATACGCACCAGCAAACCTGCTTTTTACGTTTCTGATTGCCACGTATTGTTACCACGACCATGAAAGTAGGTCTAGGGATAGGATACACCAGACTCTACAACCAATATACAAAGAAACAAGCTAAAACCAAACTTTCTGCAGCAACTGCC
>KB694446.1:0-12248 GCA_000349165.1 Anopheles christyi | reverse complement strand
CACAAATGGCGCCTCTACCGAATACGAGGTTGCAATATTATGCACGCCCTTTCAGCTACGTTAGTGTGGATTATTTGGGTCCATTAGATGTCGTCAACGCCAGAAGAACGGAAAAACGTCGCAGTGTTCACAAGCCTTGTAACGAGGGCAGTTCATTTGGAAGTCCAAGCCACTCTTCCGATTCTTGTATAATGGCCGTGAGAAGATAAAATCCGACAACGGAACTAATTTTGTGGGTGCCAGCAACGAACTAAAAAAAGAAATCGCTGAGATCAATTCTAAATTGGCAGATACATTAACGAACTCACTCACGAGCTGGAACTTCAACTCGCCATCGGCTGGAGTATCGGAGAGGATGGTAAGAAGCGTCAAGGAGACTATGAATGCCTTTGTTGATGGTCGAAAGTTGAACGATGAGATATTGAACACAGCTTTGATTGATGCAAAACACTTAATTAATGCTCGACCACTTTTTTACATGCCACATACAACCTCAGATGTTGAAGCACTCACACCGAATCACTTCCTTTTTTGGTGATTCGTCCGGCTCTAAATAATTTTAGCGACATGTTCCGATCTGGCAGACCTTAAGAATCAGTTACAAGAGGAATCAACAGCTCACAAGTGAAATTCGGGATCGATGGTTGAAAGAATATTTTCCTAACCTCAACCTAAGGAAAAAGTGGCGAGACGAAAAAGAAACCAATACGGAACGGAAACCTGGTGTTCATTACGGAAGGAAGTCGTAAGGACTGGGTGAGAGCAATAGTAGAAGAAGTGATTACGGGACGTTACTGAAGAGTAAGACAAACGGTAGTAAGAACAGCGAAGGGAAAAATAATCAAACGAGCAGTAGTAAAACTTGCTTCTATTGAAACAGAAATCAAGGTACTAGAAACGGGTGATTGACAGGCAGATCCATAAAGCTGTAGACTAAAACAAAACGCGCCAGAATATTTAAGTAAGTCCTTCGAATCTTAGGATTGACGGCGTTGGGTATGTTAGCACGTTTTTGTGTTGACTGCACGGTATAAAAACAAAGATTGAGCGAAACGGCTGTCACGTAGCAGCCAAGAGTGTTTAGGCCTATGATAGTGCCGCTAGGCGCTAAGTTATAAACAACAACACAGACACGTCAAGAGAGAAAGAGAAAACCGTATAGCGCTCAGCCTCCGGTCATCCACCCCAAAAGGTCGCGAATGAGGGCAAGAGCGTAAACGGCGCGCAATATTTGGGCAATAGCAAAAGCGAGTGTGACCGAACAAGTTTAGAATACAGAAAATACCAGCATAATAATTTTCTTATTATAAAACATCAGGAAAGAAATTGTTACCAAAGTAACAGCATGTAATAAAGAATAGCGGCATATCACCGGATCCGGCAAAACTTGAGGCAATCATGAATATGTCAGCAACAACGGATATCAGTTGAGCTAGATCATTTCTTGCATAAGTCAATAATTATAGGCGTTATATTCCAAAGGATTTAAATTTTCCATATCCCCCGGATGCATTGCTTAAGGCATTGCTTAATTGGATGCAAAAGGTTTGTTTTGCTCAATATCTCTTGAGCATATCATAATTTCAGACTTGTTTAACATGGACTTTCACGGTGTATTGTCGATCTTACAAGCGTTCGTGTGATAAACCGACAATAAACATTCCGTGTCGTGCCCGTCTAATTGTCGCGCGTGTGATATCCGTTGACAGGCGCAAAAGGGTGGTCTAATGGATAGACACGTCGGCGCCTGTAAAGGCCGAACGTAGTTGCAAAAACTGTGACTATTTGGCTAAGAAGTAAAATAAATTATAGTCAGCATATATAATAAGGCCCCGGCATGACCGCGTAGGTCGTTCAAGCCAAGAAAGAAGAAGAAGTATATGAGTGGGTTGAATGTACATTAAATAAAGAGTATTGTTCGTTATCCACTAGTTACAAAACAAGTATCTCTGGTTCGCTTTACACAGTCCTAATTGGTTTGAACTTTTCATTTCACTTGTCAGATCGAAACTTGCTTTCAGTTGCTAATCATTAAATTCCTATCCATCATTTTGCCTTCAGTCTATGAAGTACAGTTGTGATCTGCAGGATAAGACACTTGACCGCTATCAAAAAATTGTGCTTTCCATTGACAACACAGTCCGCCCGGAATCGAACGGAATCGCCGGAATCGCTGGAATCATCCGGAGCACCCGGAATCGTCGGAATCGTTACGATTTTAAATACGAAAAATACGAATACGAGTAGGAGCAAAATTCACAATGCCCACATAAATGCAAAAAAAATCATCGGGAAATCTTCGATCCGCGTCGAATTAAGCGAAAGCTCATGGCGAAACAAATCAAAAGCAAAAATTAAATTCAATTGACACATAACCATTGAACTAGGATTCCGACGATTCCGGGCGATTCAGGCGATTCCAGACGATTCCGACGATTCCGCCGATTCCGGAGGGTTCCGAAATATTCTAGTTGGGCTTCCCGCACCTAGCTTCCGGAGCTGGTTCCGAAAATGGTTCCCAGTGCCTATGGAGAGAGTCTCATGGCAGTTTTGTTAAGCGTCGGTTCGCGACTTTCAGACATCCCATTTACATGAGATGGCAACCTACTCTTCTCATTAGCCTAGCGCCAGGATAGGATATGTTTGGGTACAATACAAACAAACTTTACAGTTCGGTTTTCTTTTCCACCTCACAAAAGCCTTCCACCTTTTCTATGCCTACCAAAAACATAATGAAGAATTTTATTTATGGGATACTGTGTGGATAACAATCGAACAAAGTCCGGCTTTATAGTAAACGTCCGGTGTTTACCTAAAGGCCTCTTATTCGTCTCGGATAATTAACTGTTTCTAGATTTCTTTGTTGTACACCATAGCGACGGCAAACTGTAAAAATCGAGTAAATCAATCAGTTAAAATGACCCAAGAACCTCATTATTTCTTTCAATGTAAAGATTGCAACTCAGTAAATAGTTTTTTTTTTGTTAAAATATCATTTAATGTATTTTTTCTACTTCCATTTGCCCATGCCATTTGCTTTCTTCTTTATTATTATTGGTATTCACATTCGTTTCTCGCTTAATTTGGTTTGTTAGCTTACACCCCGGCCTACTAGCAGGCAGGAAGTTACATCGAACCACTACTCATCAATCTGTCCTAAAATCCTAGCTTCGGGATAGGAGTAACCAAAAGGGAAGGAGAAGGAACGAGCAAACAATACGAACACTTAGATCAACCCTTGATAGATTATGAGGTGGTCCCCCTTCTTCCCTTCCTTTTCCTAATGAAGATCACCCATAATGCCGATGATCATCTACTTCAGGGTGACTTAAAGATAGCGTAGAGTATGTATCTGCCAATTTCATAATGGGAGTTAGAAAATAAGTGACAATCCTTTTCCTCCCGGAACCCTGTTCCTAGGTGGCAGCTGCAGATGATTGATCCATTCCTCGCTGCATGTAAAACTACCACTACTCCTGCTGCTGTTAGCTAGCTATCGTTATTACACACATTCTTCGCCTTCCATCGTTCGAACGGCGGTGGAAATTATTAATATCATTGTTCTTCAGATTAACAACAATTGCGCTAGAGTATTTGTTTTGTTTCACATTTGTTCCTGTATCCCATTGTAACAACAACCAAACATAAAAGTGATGCGCGCGAGGTCATCCAATTAATTTTGCTAAAACGTAAAGCTTTAACACAGATTGAACTGATTTGTCTGAAATTGAAAGGAAAAAAACAAAGAATTTCCTAGCTTTGTAAAAGTTTTTTAAGCGTAGAAGGAAGGTAGAAATTTGTACCAGAAATGAATGTTGTCCTGGAAAGGTGCTAATACTAGAGACGCTTTGTATCGGCGCTAATAGAAGGGGTTCCGCTCTAAAACATGATCGAACAATGAACAATAGTTTGCCATAGTGTGTACTACGACTTGAAATCCCTGCAGTTTGATTCAGTTTTTGGAAAAGAGTACCCTTTAGCTTTTTTTTTATACAAGTGGTAGAACCGTAATGTTAGTTTTTCGGCTTGAACTACACACGAAACATAATAGCGCTCCTTTGGAATGAGGAAAACCCAAACTTTTAAACTGTAATGTTCTGTGGCTTCTTAATAGAATTCTTTCCCTATAATCTTCTTCTTATTCTTCGTAAACGATCTTATAGGTTATGCCGGCCTTGCACACGCTTACTAGACTTTTTGTGTGGCCACGCCCGGATATAGTTAATCCTTGCCACGGGGGAACAATCCAGATGAGAATTGAATTACGTTCGGCCTTTACAGGAGCTGGAGGCATTGATCCATTAGACCACCAGGCTAACCCTTGATTTTCTTTATAGGTTCCTCGATTAAAGCGTGTTCGTGTAAAAAAAAAAGGAACTGTCGTAAAAATGTGGGCAAACGTACTTTGCTATAACTGTATCTGTACGTTCCATTCGTTTTTTCGCTATATCCTGTTTCTAACAGTACGCCTGCACATGCATATACACACACATACTCGGTTGTACACTTCTTTTTTCTTATCATATTTTAATTATATATTCACCTATAATCCTTTTCTTCCTTCGCGACGGCAAATTCGTTTTCACTATCTGTACTTCTCGTTTTGTTGTTGTCCTACTAATTCCTTCCTATGTTGCACTTTTCCTTATCATTAAATTTAGGTTTTACCCTCCTTATCCATCTTTCGATAGTGTTTTTGATTTACTAAGTGTGTTTTAAAGTATGTGTGTGTGTTTGTGTGTACTACCACGTGCATTTAAATTAGTGTTGCGATTTGTATTATTATTGTAATAACATGCCTAGTTTTATCTTCATCTTTTTAATTGCCCTGCATCCTTCCATCCATATAGCCATCCATTCATCCAGTTAATTCTGGGATGCTCCTGCTTGAAGTGACCCTTTTCCATTACACACTATCCTAACGTTAAATTACACTAGCTTCATTTCTTCCTGTGGATGGAAAGTATAGTGCCAGTCCATCAGGCGTTGTCTTTTCGCTTCTTAAATGGGAAAACGGGCACGATGTAGGGGAAATGGACAGGTCGAATGAAGAGTCGTGCTTGAGGGAGCTTGTGTATGTGCCTGTATGTGCATATTATTCTACTACCCTGCCAACATATACGGTTCCGTTTGTTTTACCATACACACATGCGAGCTCAAAACAGATCGTTTAAAATATGTCATTAAAATTAACTACTCTCGTAATCTGTATTACGAGTTTGGAAGAGAGTAAGAGGGAGGGAAAGATAATGAGTGGACAGAAATAGAAGTTTACACTGCTTTTTATCCATTCATTTTTTTAACGTAGATGTCGTCAGATTCCCTTTTGAATGGTTTTCACTATTATGTTATAATAACGACTTGACGCTTGTGTTTTCAGAAAGTATTTCCTAACAGTTGACTAATTGAACACACACGCTCTGAGGAGGTTTTCCTTTTGTATGTTCTAGATTTTCGCTGACAGAGTTTTCTCCATCCTTCTTCCTGCCTTTACTCGATACTACTAATATTTTCCGATTCTTTAGGATCCTCCCTTGGACTGTGGAATGCTTGGAATGCGTGATTTATGCGACGATGCCGGTTGGAACTCATTTACCCTCCTCTCAGGATTTCACCTGTCTAATGATTTCACTTCGCGAACGTCAGATTGTAGGTCTTGAGTTCCATCTGCTCGAGATAGATGTCGGTGAAGGAGCTGATTCGCTCACCCGGATGCAACCCGGTCAGAGTGGTCGCCTGGATTGCGTCAATTCGTAACCGCCGGAAGAGTTGCAGTTCCCGTAGCTCTGTAGGATGATGCTGACTGATCTCATTTCCTCCACCTCCACCACCACCTCCTCCTCCATCAACGATCGCATTGTTGACAGGATTGCTAGTGCTGCTGCTACTTCCGCTGCTGCTACTACTACTACTACTACCGTTACCGCAAAAGTAACCGATCATCTCTTCACTGCCTATCCGACAGCTGTATCCTTGCCGTTGCAGTACCAGCAGCGCTGAGCTGGAGGGAAATAAGGGCAGGTTGCTCTCGGTCAGTGTGCGCAGATTAATCACGTGTAGGTCGCACGGGAACTGAACGCGCAGAAGCCGCACCGCACGGTTCAGCTCAAGCTGATTGCTCTCGTCGTATCGTTCGACGATGAACAGATTGGCTGGATAGTTGAGCCCATTAGCTAACGCGTTAGCAAAGATGCTGGGCAGCTGGTAAGGGTCGGATGCGGAGGAGCTTGCCTTCTCCTGCTCCTGCTCTTTGTTCGGTGCGGCGGCCGGGTTCTGTTGTGCATCGATCGTTTCCAGCGCTAGCCAGAAGCGATGCCTCGTAAGACGGCTATCGATGACACCTTCACCCATTCCACGGTAATCATCGTACAGGGTGCGCCGATCGAGCATTACCTCCAACTGGCCCGGTTCCAAGCTTGCCGCACCCTGTGCGTGCGTTGTCAGTAGCGTTAGCCGCATACGATCGTCCTGGATGAATGCGCCCGAAGTAATGGGGAAATAGTTACCTTCCACACCAATTGCCGACACCTTTACACGCTTCTGATACTGGAATCCGTTCAAGTCGGAATAAAACTCCGGATTTTCGCTCGCCCCATTCTCAATGTCCGTGACGAAGCGCATAAACAGTTCCGTCTCTCGATTTTTGGGCGGTGCTTCGAAATCGATATCGTTCTCAATGTAGATTGCACTATCGAGCACACTGTTCGAGTTGTAGATGCGTACCGTGTGCGCTAGGAATGGTCCATAAATGGCGGTCACATCGCTGGCTAGCGGACCGGAAGTAATGAGGATCGTCATTTCACCATACTGCTCCAGTACGTCCTTTTCGGAGTTGCGCTGCTCAGGATCGGTCTTGAACAGGTACGCCCCAGAATGGAACTGAGCGCTCTTGTACGCTGCAAACTTGATCGCACACTGGATTTGCTTGCCCATGTGCTTCTTCGTGACAGACTTGAGGAATCCGCTCTGCTCATCGAACAGTAGCCGCATTTTATAGTTCTCCAGTTGTATGTCACCCGGCTGTTTGGTGCGTACCTCGAACGCCTTCGTTTTCTCGTCCTGACACTCGGTACAGTACAGTGTCGCCATCTTGCCCTGGTAGCCATCCTCGTCGTAGGCAGCCGTGTAGGTGGTCAGCGAGAGTGGGGCCAAACGGGCGACAAACATCACCTCGTACTCCTTATCCGATGGGACGATTTTGCGCGACGTGTACGATGTCTCCGTAATGTTCCACACCGGGTTGATCTGGATGTCGATCGCTTTGCCCGCTGCGTCCAGTATCTTGACGCGCGGCGTAAGTGTACGTATCGTGACCACTTCCAGCCGTTCCTGGGCGAGCGCATTGTACACGATAAAGTCGGTACTGCGGCCCTCCGTCACGATGATGGGTGTTTTGCGCGGCAACTTGCCAAAGTTGTCCCTCTCTAGCTCACCGATCAGGAAGCCGTGCTGCTGATCGTGAGATTTCCGTTGTACCAGCAGTTCGATTGTTTTCTCCTGCAGCTTCACCGTGTCCTGTATGCTCTCAAATAGCCGCAAAGCGTAGTCGCGCATTACATTCGCCTTCGATGTGCCCGTAATTGCGTCGTGATGCTGAAACAGACCCAAATTGCGCCGTGCCAGAATCATCTTTTCGTAGTTCTTTTCGTAGATTTTAAACGCATTCGAGCTGCCCGTCTGCCGTGCTCGGTTGAATGCGATCGTAAATAGAATCTCCAGACTGCGCAGGTTGTGCTCGAGCTCGCGGCTTAGGATCTTGTAGTAAGGGCGAGTCGTAAAGTATCCGGACCAGTACGCCGGCCGGCCTTCGTTAAAGATGTCAGCGTACACGAAGAAATCGCCCTTGAGGGTTGGGAACCGGTCGTACCGTTCGCGAATGGCATTGAAATAGTCAACCGGAGTGCCGAAGCTAATCTCCGCGTTGTACTTTTGCCGATGTTCGTTAATGTAATCGATCAGCTTCTTGTAGTTCGTGTACTGTTGCTCCATTTCTTTCTCCTTGTTGTAGCGGAAATCGTCTCCCACCGGGATGAGTGCAACGTTGTGCGGAAACAGTGAAGCCGTACGGGAGTACTGCTCCATCAGCAGGTCAGCCTTAGCTTCGATGTTTTCCGGCGTGATAAACTGTGCCTTGATCGAGTACTCGGTGTATTCGCCGGGAATCTTGCGGAAGTCAAAGTTCAGACAAATGAATGGATGCGGACCGCACGAATGCTTGATCGAGTAGATGTCGAACGGCATGTTGTGCGTTAACATGGTATGATCCCGCGCACTACCACTGTTTGATGGACTTTTCCAGGAGGGTGTCCATAGAAAGTCTCCATACCGGTGACGTGCGAACCACTGCTTCCAGGCATAGTGGATGCGTTGAATGATCGTTCCTTTGAATCCGGATGCAGCTAACAAATATGGCACGGTACTACCATGCCCGAACGGATCAATACTCCAGCCCGTCTTGGGAGTTATGTTTAGGTTCGCCTTAACCCACTGATGTCCTGCAAGATTTAATGAGCATTAGAATTTGGATTTAAGCGAATGACGTGTAGGTATTAGCGACAGTTTTTACTAACCTTCAATAAGCTGGTCAACCATTGCGTACAGATGGGCATTCGCTTCGTCTGTCATCACCCATCCTCCTGTCGTAATTTCTAACCGTCCCGATTGCACCAATTTCTTTAGTATCTGCAAGTGATATGGTACGTGTGTAAATAATTGAAACGCTCGAAAGCTTATCTTGTTGAGGTTTCTATTTAAACAGAAACATATTTGAACTAGTTTGGAAGATAAGTGAATCAATTAAGGCCATAATATGACATCGATTTACTAAACTTTTTCTGTTTTTCTGTCTGATTTTTCTGTTTAGTTTGATTGTTGGTATAATTTTGAGATCAGTAAGGGCAGTTCGGTAGTCTAATGATGAGAATTGAGCTACGCGGATCCTGTGAGGGCCAGACGTAGTTCAATTCTCATCCATACTGCCCCCCGTAGCAAAGACTAATTACGTGGTAAAATGAACTCTGGTAAGCCTGTACAAGGCGGCCGTCATGATCGCTTAAGTCGACGTACGCCAAACAGAATAAAAAACTATGGTTTCTGGAAGCTTGAGGATTGTAGAACACGAATGCATTTTTAAAATTGTGTTACTTTTCAGATTGTTTTCATAAAAATTCATTTGATGATGGCATAGCAATGTACCTATTATGCCTATAATGTTCTTAGCATTTCGCCATAAGTGTTACTATTATGGCGATTAGCTGAATTTGTGCATTTTTACATCATAAGCTGGTTTTTTGCACACAAGTTACCACAAATCATGTAAAAATAGATTCATAAATAGTATAACTACGCAAAATGGAGCTTGTAAAACCTTGCACACATATTACCATCTTGTAGTGTATGCTCAGCATTGGCACTTCTAGTTTTTCAGTTACTTGAACTTCACCAGGTATACCAGTAAGATAGGTGCAAGGTTGACAATGTGACGAAGTGCTACTAATCTCCTTTTAACAGTGGTTTTGTACACATATTAAACACAGATTAAACTTTGTCTCTTTTCATTTTATTTTGCACATATCTGATGTTTATTGTGGCAATTAAAAGGTTTAATTGTGAAAACAAAGCACACACGAAATTTAATTCACTGTTAGAAAACTTATACTTTGCTCAATGAACAAAATAACAGTTGTAAACAATCGATGTTTAGTTGTACCAATTTTAGGTAAAACTATACTTAATAGCTTGAAAATCGCTTATATTGAACTGTGTCTTAACATAACAATAATAAATTGTCATTGGTGTATTTGACACATTTTAAAAGTGAATGTGGCCAGCATGGAACATTTTTCAATGCTTATATTTGATGTTAATGAGGAAGATGCGTGAGTTGGGAAAATACTATTCTTTATAGCCATAATCGGTACTATAGCCATATTTGGTACACATACTATTATTGTTACTGTTTCACCAAGAAAACCCCTCAAGCAAACGATAGTTAATTTTAAAGAATTTCTGTCAGTTAGTACGCGGGAAATCATTGCAATTTGAGATATGCCCTTTACCACACAATTCGTCGGAAGTTTTTCATTGTGGGCCGTTAAAATATAAGTGAATTATTAATTCACAATGTTCTGCTTTACATTTTTGATGCCTAATTGACTTCATGGTTATGCCGACCTTATTTAGGCTTACTAGAATTGTTTAACTACGTGACCGGTGTGTCAATTCTCGTTAGTGTTGACTGATAGAACAAAACCAATTCTCTAATGGGCTAGACAGATTAATTCGCATCCGATACCCCAAATAAGAAAATAGAGGAGCTCTTATAAATTCGGCGGTTTTAAGTATTCATAAATTGCTTTATTGCTGCTAATTTGAATACGAATGGCATAGACCAATGCTTATAAGCTAGTTTTGGATATGGATTGAAATAACCAAATTGCCAACAAACAATTAAGATGATTATGGTAACAGCAAGGGATTCCTGGGTAGGGTGTGTATTTTATCTCGGCCATAGATGACCAGCAAAAATTAACCAACTTGCACCGAAATCTTGCACCATGCTAAGCGAGTATTTAAGACCAAGACTTGGGTACGATGGAACTTGCGCCAGGGAAAGGAAGTGGCGCACCCATTTAACCACCTACCCGTTGTTTGGTCGGATGTGCTTGATCCCACCACAGCTGCAGGAAGCTGATTTCGCTCCAGATGAACGACATGTTGCCGTATTCGGGCATTTTGGTGACGGCCAAGTTGAGAATTTGGCGCGAATCCGACTGGAAGTAGTTGACGAAGGTTTTTAGCCAACCGGGATCGTTGTGCGAATGAGGAACCACTACAATCTGTTGGAGATAAGGAAAAACAGGGATTAAAAACTCGTTGAAGGGAAAGTAAAGATAAATGATGTGACCAGTGTGAAACCGTTATCGCCGTTAATAAGTGCAATTTTGATGACGACGATGCATAACAACTTATCACTACCAAGAGATAGATCAGAAGAGTCAGACGTCTTTTTACCTTAAGTGGGGGCCTTTTCGGGTCCTTTTGTAGCTTTTCATAGCGTGTTTCAAAATCTTTGTCCCAGTATTCCTTGGTTTTCATCCATTCAGGCTGTGGAAAATAAAAAAAGCAAATTATGAGAAGGAGTTATAACAGTTCGTTCGGTTCAAAACTATTGCTTCTATATTGCTATTTAAAGTGCGATTTTCCCGCACTTAGACAAGTTGTCTGAGAGTATGCATGCTACAACTACAGAGTGTATGTCGTCATTAACGAACCATATTGTGCATATTCATCATATTCCGTCCCGTAATGCGTATATTTATTTATGTTTTACATGTATCTTTACAGTTAAAAACGATATCTGGAGGACTTATTTGTCCATCAATTGACAAAAATAAAACATTAAATATTAAACATAAACATTTACACGATCAGTGTGTCAAATGGCGGTGACCGAAATGGTCTCTGGCCGCATCCAAAACCCAAGCATGCCAACAATTGCAAATTGGCAGTTAAACGGTCGCAAAACGTTTAAACCCATTTTACGATCGACTAACGCCGTATCTATCTTCACCATCACGGGCGATGAATTCATGATTTACCGATGTAATAACACTTGAACTGTGCTCGCAATTAGCGAGCAATCGAAATCGGGTGCGCGCTAAGTATCAGCGGCTTGGCTTGTCAGCCCCCCGCTGCAGATCGTACCATTATTTAGACGCGACCGAACATGTGTTCGTAGTGAAAAATTCATTCACCGCACCCGCACGATGGTACCGGTTTGAAGGGCTCATCTCGATTGGAATGATAACTGTTTCGCTATACACAGGGGTGTGGGTGTAGGATAAAATTAGAATACAAAAAAAAAGAAGAGCGCAGCAATTACATGATACAGTTTGCCAGTCAATCAAGGTGGTAACGTTGTCAGTCATTTGAATACGAATTCCTCTGGTACGCTGATTTATGTGCAGCACCGCAACAATGCTAGTACATAAATAAATAACTAAATGCTCTGGCGCACATTATCATCATTTGGATTGGGAGAAGGGTCTCTTTGGTTGAGTCGTTTACACCACAGTATAACAGTAAAAGCACGCATTTGTTTGTAGTTGAGAGCAAAACATTATGATAAACGGTTGAAGCACTTATGCAGCCATTTGTAGAATAAAGATTTATGAGTTTATACCAGTTCAAGTTGATTATTCAATTACTTTAGGCATTCAATGCAGCCCGGTGGTCTAATGGATGAC
>KB694435.1:0-12311 GCA_000349165.1 Anopheles christyi | reverse complement strand
AATGCGCCCAAAGCCCGAGTTGATTGTCTGCAAATCAACTTCTCATTAACACGTCCAACGCGAAATCCAGCGTGCGCTCGTGTGTGAGACTGTTGTGTGAAGCTGAAAACCTTCATCACTCTCCATCAGAGCCAACCAGACACCGGGTGGCGGCGATGGCCTTTAGCCTGCTGGGTGAGTGTGTGTGTGTTTGTGAGAAAAGTAATGACACCCGGCAGTGGGAATCTGCAATGTTTAATCCATTTAAAGATCCGGCGAGTGAAAGGCAACAAAATAACCGGCAGAGCAAAAAGACAAACACGCGGGCGCGAGTGTGCGCCCGTACGCAAGATAATGAATTTTCACATCGTATAGATTAGAATGAGAAGACAGTTTTATTAGGAAAGGAAAGAAAATTCAATATCAGCACTCCGGGGGAAGGAAAATGAAAGGGAAACCCGCACGATAAAAGAGGCAACCTCATCACGTACCGTTTTGAGCGACCGGCAACGAAAATGTGGAATTTCGGATGAAGGGAAAGGTAAGTTTGAATCAGAAACGCAAACGGTCTATCTTTTCAATGTAAGCGAATAAATAATATTTCCTCCTTCGGTAGAATTTATTTCCATTTGTTTGTTTGTTTTTTTTTTCTTTCTTCCTATATATGTTAGCGGAAACCGGAACCGGTTGGCTGTTTCCCGTTAAACTAACTCCATTCATATCGCGGAAGCGGTTGGAAACTATCTAAAGGGAAAACAAATTTGCTCTATGTTGTTGTATATTTATATTACAATTCCACCGTACACGCACATTACGGTTACATATATATTTCATTACGCTCAAGCCCTCTTGTCGTTCGGCTCAAATTTAGAAACTGTTTCTACATGTTCAAGGTTTGTTTTCCCTTTCGTTTAAATGGACACGGCAAGGGTAAATGACACTCCTTGAACACATCGCAACGGATTCAAAAAAGAAAACCAAAAGACACAGAATTCCTTTCCTAAAAAAGAAGACAACAATCTATTTCACCAATGATGATGGCTCATGCATTGCCCTAGCTTGCGCCACTATTTGCACGTTCCTTTATATTTGCACGATGAATGATTGCATTAATAATTCAGCACGTATGCAATTAGTCCGTTCGTCACTTTCGTTCCATTCATATTGGTCCGTCAATATTTTAAAATCGTATTAAAAGCCAGCGCACCTCCCACGTATCGGGTTCACTGCCTCGCCCAAATAGACACTCACCCGGTGGGACTATTTAACTAGGATTCAACCGTGCTCCGACCGTATCGTACGAACAGCATTTGCATAAATGACGAAACGCCCGTCCGGTATGGGCGACGAAGCACAGAGTTGATCTAATTAACGCCATCCGATTACGGATGACAAACGCAACGAGGACAGGACGTGACACGAGTGCACGATTCAATCACCGTGGTAACTGAATTTATGGTGCAATGTGATTAACTCCTGAATGAATGGTAAAACGCATCCTTCCCCCTAGCATTGCCATGGCGACTGTGGGCCAATAAATGAAACGGACGAACTAGTATTTTTTTGTAACTAGAAACGAGCATTAAACCTTTTCACCAGGAAAAGGAAACGATCAATTCCTCCTCATACTAATCGCAAAAATTCTTATGCAAATACACGCACGACACAGTTACGCTTTTCGCTGAAACAATTGGCACAGTATAAGTTCATCCTTTTCTTACAGATAGTGTCAGACGGGGTTGGAAAGGATTCCTTGTCTTCATTTACGTAATAATGCACTGGTTAATCTCCTTACCTTACTGATACGGATGTTCAGTAAATCACACTAATCTGCCTTCCCGGTCTGCATTCCCGCTTTGAGCTGCCTTAAACGAACGTAACGCTTCAACGAACGACAGTTTCATATCCTACAGCCTACTGCCTACAAATCGAACAACAAATAAACTAGTTAGCCGGTACCGCGTGTTACTAAAACAACCACCACCTCCTGCGCCTTTCATACGAACGGTCCCGAATAGTAGACCCGCTTCTTCCTCGGCAGTATGATGGGCTTCGAGCAGAGGCCCGAATCGTCCAGGAAGTGTTCATAATTTCTCCCAGTCGGCCCATTCTCCGTACTGCCGGGGGCGCCGGTCTTTGCCACCTTCACCTTCGCTTCCGGTGCTATCTTGGGCGTTTCGTTCAGCTGCATTAGCTCCTTAAACGACAAGCTGTTGTAAGGGATTTTCCCATTCTTCGGCGGTGTCATCGGTGGGTGCACGCTTTTCTGTATAATGATGTCTGGCGGAGGGACAATCGGTCCGAGGCTTTTGTACTCTTCGTCCAGATTGTACTCTACGTTTTCGAGCTCTTCTTCCTCACACTCACTGTCACCACCGTTTTCGGTGGTGCTGGTAGATGACGCATTAACTGAAGATCTTTCACCCTCGCCATTCGCTGCTTCCGGTTTGGGCAGTTTCTTGGAAGGACTCTCTGCACTTTCTTCCTCATCGCCGGTACCGTCTGCCTCACCGTTCGAGCTTGGATCGGCTTCCACAATCACGTCCGGTTGATTGGATTTACCGTACTCGGCGTCCAAGTTGTACCAATCGAACTCGGCCTGTATCGGCAGCTTGCTATCTTCGGCAATAATTACGGGAGTCGAGGAGGCTGCCGATGAATGGGCAACGGTGCCGGCACTGGTGGTGAGATTGATAGCTATTGCCACCTTTTTCACCGGTGAAGTAGACGCTTTTACCGGCGAACATCCGGCACTAGCATTGCCAGCAGCCAGTGGGCTGCTAACATTCGGTGATTTTAGGTTGGGTATGTAGGAAACCGATTTAACTGGACTGACAAACTGATTCAAACCATTACTGCCCAGCGTGAGATTTGTACTCGAGAGCGCTTTCGTGGAGAGGGACGACTTCAGCATCGACGGTTTGATGGATGGGCGTGCAATCGAGCTCGTCGGCAGTTTCGGTGAGTTGTGGTTCAGGCTCGGGATCGATCCCGATAACCCAGCGGTGGATGATTTCGACAGGAAGCTTAACTTATCCACCGGTTTCAGCTTCGACTGGAATGTAACGCTCGGTATCTGGCTAACGCCTCTAAATGCCGAACCGAGCTCTTTGACAGGGATTTGTTTTTTCGATGCATTACGGATAGCGGGTGACTGCTTGTTGATTTCCGCTATAATCTCCGACAGCTGCTCACGGAACTCACCATCCTTTTTGCTCGGTGTGGTTCCACCCACCGTCGCACCAGTACCGTTTGCGTGACTCGTCTTGCCGGGTGACCCGCCGCCAGACGATTTGGTAATGTAATTATCCTGGCTAATGAATTTGTTCAACGGTTCCTTCTTCGGTGGCACTATCTCCGCCACGTTCGGTAGCTTCGGTACGTCGGCAAACGATTCCTCCAGCTCGGTGCAACTCTTTTTGCTACTGCCACCGTCGTCCGTTTCACCCCGGTGGCTAACGATGGCGGCTTCCTGCTGTTCCTTTTTCTCCTTCTCCTCCTCGTCCACTATCGAGTAATCGTCCTCGCACGCGTCCTTATGAATTTCTGCCACAATTTGTACACACTTGACCGAGTCCTGGATTTCACTGATTGAGCAGTAGTCCGGTTCCGACTCGGCAATGTCACTCTGTGCCGATGAGCTGTTGCGTCCTTTCACCGGCGTTGACGCTAGCTGTCGCTGCTGCTGTTGTTGCTGGTTACCCTTGGACAACTGCTGCAGCTTCAACAGATTGGCCGGTTTCGGTGGTAAGGCCGGAGGCGTTTTACGCTTCTCCGCCAACGCTTGCTCCCGTTCGCGGTCTTCCGAGCCGAGCTTCGATTCCATGTCGACGTAGTAGTTCGAGTACGAGTTCTGTTCCGACCCGATCGGTTCGTACTCGTTGCTGTAGATGCTCTGGATTTCGTATGTCGGGGACACTTTATCGTCTTTCCTGTTGCTCGAGCCCTGGCTAGACATCGAGTTTGTGCTTGGCGTCTGTTGGAGCGATATTCTCGGGACCTGCACCATACTATTTTGCGTGGAAAAATGGACCCGTTTCGAGCGCACGGCCGTGTGTTCCTTTACCGGTGTTGGCGTTGTTTGCTGTGCCCTTATGTAGTGCTCCTCCTGATCGCCTGCTCCCTCGCCGTTGTTGTCCTTGTTGCTGTCTCCAAACCCATCCATTGATTGTTGAAGAAGTATCTACGACATCAAAAAAGGAGAAACAGAGATTAATAAACACTCAACTAGTTCATTTCGCTACACCCACCGTCCAGCCGTCTCTATCCTACCTGATTGACACACTCTAGCACCGGATTGACGGCAGCATTGCTGTACGGTTTCCCGAGAGCCGTATCCGAGTCTTCCATATCGCTGGCACTGGCATACCAGTCGTCGTTCGTTTCGATCGTTTGCTTCATCTCCATCCCTTCGGTGTACTTTTGCTGATTGCTCACGCTTCCCGCACTGGCATTCGCTTCGTAAAAGATGGTTCCATCGTCCAGTTCCATCTGCTCGCTTCCATCCCCCCGTTTCGAACCAACGAGAATGTAATCGTTCTGTCCACCCATTCGCTGCTCGTGCTGTTTCTCTTCCTGCGACTTGTCCCCGAACCGTCCACTGTTACGCCCAAGTATGCCGTGCAGCGTGTCGATACGGTTCGAGTACGGTTCGACGTTGTCGTAGTTGTTACACTCCTGCTGCCGGTTCGGATCCATTCGCTTGTTTTCCTTGTCGCTTTCGTAATTTTCGTAGATCACTATTTTAGGCACATTCGCATTTGGTTCTATGTTAACGTACGCCTCGTGGCCACTCTCCTCCTCCCGCGGGCCACTCAACCGACTTCGGACGGTTCGTTCGACCAGTTTCGCCAGCGTGCCAGTTGCCGGCCCGGATGCGTTGCTCTTGAAGCTGCTCGCACGCGAAGCAGTGCCTCGCTGGTAGCCCTGGTAGGACCGCTTGCTCGTGTACTTCCGGCTGCGCCGTGCATCCTTAAACGAGTTCGCTCGTACGTACAGGGACGATTCCTGTTCCTCGCTCGACGAAGCATACTCCACACTGTTGAGGGACAAGTTTTCTGTTATGATAAAATGGAAAAAGGGACACAATTTTATTATCATCCTTTTTTTGTTTTCTTTAAAGCAATCCAACCACTTACCCGTATTGACACTCTCCGCACCGTCTGCGTCACGGCAGTACTCGAACGTTTGCGTCCCGTTTGTCCGACACTCGAGCCGGTAGTAGTTTTTGCGACACTTAGGACAATACTGGGCCACCTCGTCGATGCTCGGTACCTCAGTCATCGTCGTCGTAGTCCCCATCTCTTCCTCACTAATTTCCACCGTCGCTTCGTCTTCCGCTGCCAGTTTCCGCTTCATCCGATTGATCGTACAGTTCTGACGATTGATAACGTCATCCTTCTCGTACAGCTGCTGCTTGATGCGGCTCTGCTCGTTCTTTAGCCGCGTCTCGAACGCAATCAGCGCTTTCAGTATGCGGGACAGCTGATCGTCACGGAACTTCCGCTCCCATTCCAGCTCCTGGCTGACTAGCTTCAGGTGGGTCTTCGGACCTATAACCCCTTCGAGGCCGGTACTGCAAGGGCGCTGCTTGCGCCTCACCTGCCCATTATCAAGCCGTCGCAACGGTCCTTCATCTTTTTGTGCGTCTTTCTGCCGTTTTGCTACATCTGAAACGGGTCCGATTGCAGCATTACAGGCGTCGGACGTAGAGCAGCTATCGTCATTCGTCATCGCGTCATACTTTTCTGCCGCTTCCGTCTGTGAAAGGAGATGGAATAAGGTGGGGGGAGAGGATTTAGCACAAAAAGTTTTGTAACGTCGTTAATGCTGTAAAGGCGGTAAAGGCAAAACGCAAACGATTCTCGCTGTCCACTTTGTTAGCTTCCAACTTTTATTGCCTTCCAGTAGGTTCAGTCCGTTCCCAGTTTACGGTACGCCAGTTCATTTTGCGCTAAAGGAAGGAAGGAAAAACTTTACAACTCGCTCTTCAACAAGCGAAGAGCGCTTCTGCTTCTGCTACTTTGGTCCTGTCCAAAGGTTTTTGTTAGCAAAAATTTCCCTATTTGCATATTCATAGCTGACTTCACTTCGTTGCAGCTTATGTTGGATTAAAATTGTTCTACCTTTTTCTCTTATGGGACCATTTACTGAAAATTCCAGACAACACACTATCAACAACTTTCATTGTAATTTTAAACCACACTAATGCACTCTTTTTACGAGAATAAACTAAAACTTTGCGTGTCTGATGCAAGCATGAAAAGTATTGAAATCGCTTTCTTCTCCACTACTGGAGTGAAAGCCTTCTCTTCCAGCTGATGTTAAATAAGGAAAAGACATCAAATCTAGCAACTCATTATATCTGCATGCTGCAATCACACTGACACGCTTAAGATCGCGTGATACCGGTAGCATGCGCCAAAATGACAATAAAAACGGTTTTAATTACAGACGATTTTGGTCAGCCGCTCATCAGTGGGTAAATCAGCACCTTCGGATCGTGGTGAAAATGTAGAAAACTTAGTGCACCGAATCGCCTTTACGTTGGAAAGCGCGGTAGCTCAAGTGTACACTGAAAATTCCAATTTCACTATCCTTTGCCGGTGGAATAATCACTGCCCGGTACGGTTAATCATGGTAAGCGTATTAATATGCAATCAGTTACGTGCAATAAGGGCGTTCGCACTGTCCAAAATGTACGGTTATGATTCAATCAATTTTTAATTTTCCACATTTTGCACATGAACACGAGAAATGCCACTGATGAATATGGTTGATTGAAATCAGTTACCCTTTGTGGCAGATAACAAACGGAAAAATATCCCGTGTCAAAACAATTTTTCCATTTCTGTAGCTTATCAAATTTGTACATAACAATTTTTTAATGTAATTTATTACCTTTTATAAGTTTCTTCCAAAAATAAAATACCCCAAAAACTTTAACCTCTCACCGAACACCTTTCAATGCTCTTCCAGTCGATTGACTTTAAACACTGACCATGAAATTGTTTGATTCCATCAAACATCACCACCACCATCACTCATCAACCCACAAATAGATAAAATAATGTGGCCGCACCATTGATAAACTTTATCGCAACGTCGATAGTCAAATATTTGCATCATCACGTACATCGCCAAATGGTGATAAAATACACCTGCGTACGAAACAATTACCCGGAACACCGAGTTATCGACGCTCGTAAGACGGCTTGCTTCCCGTGCAAACACAAACAACGCACTTTAGCAAGCGGATGAATTGCTGCCGGCTAAATCGATCTTATTACACACGTTCACACACACACACACTGGATTTAATGGGCCAAGTAATAGCAGCTGCTGCGGTTGCTGATACCCTGGTAAGTGGATGCAGTTAATCTTTGCCACAGCTTACCCACCCAACTCACATCTTACTCCCTCCTTCCATTGGCAAAGGGTGGTACGGAGGTTAAATGTTATCACGCCGATACTGCGCTGATGTGTATATGTCAGCAGGTGAGTCTTTTATCGTTCAGGTTGTTACTGACCCTTGCTTCTAGCACGTCCCTCATTGGAGATGGCTTAATACGAGTGATTTAAATATTAAAAGTACGTTATATTCCCACACTTCAGGAACGGTTCGCAACCTTGCTTTAATTTGCACTAGAGAAAACCCCTGTTGCCACGCCCTTGAACCCGCCACACAAACCATTCGCTTTCTAATCATTTATTTCTAAATTATCGATCACACTTTCCAATGGTAATAAAATAACGGCAAACATTATTAGGCCGGGGTGTATTCGTTTTCACTCTCGTCCTCGGGGACGACCGGACAGGCCATTATCATTACGCTAACCTGATTTGTTCAAGAGGGAAAAGGAAAACATAAAGTGCATCACATACCGTGCGGGTACGCACAATATCGGCAATCACACACCTGTCGACTTGCCGGACGACTACTGCCGATCCGGCAAGTGCACATTGATGACAGTGATTGAAGGATAGCTCCCCGATGTCAGGTTTCGATTCGAGTAGATCGCTTATCGTCTAATAGCATTTTGAACGATTCGTAGTCTGCAGTAATGAACGGTTATCATCGAATAGCGAGGAGGGTCTTGTCTTCATGTTCTGTGTCGTTGGATTGCACGAAACGGAACCAAAACATCTTCTTGGTTTTGCGATATAAATGATATTTGTTTGCGCTGAAGTAGTGACCTGTTTGAAAATACATGGCAATATAACTACACCACCATGTATGAAAATACATGGCAATATAACTACAACTACACATTCTTTGTGAAATAATTGTAACATAACTGTTTCAGTTGATTCATTGTTCCAAAATCTTGTTTATCTCACCTCTGAAAAAAAAATCCAATAGTTTCCAGTATCAACCTTTGAACACGAAAATAAAGAATATTCAAATAATTTGGAAATATTTCAAAATAAGAAATAAAGAAGGTGTAGGTTTTTATTTTTGCACTGCTTTGTTAAAAAGTTCAGCTTGAAAATTAAAAAACAACATTTTCAAAAACGAAGCAAAACAAATTCTTATTAAAATAGACCCTATTCTACACACTTTTTAGCAATCACAGTATTGCTATGTCAATTGCTCTTCCTAGCAAGTGTTGAAGGCAATACACAAAATAGCTTAGTTCCAATAAATGTATAAATAATAATCAATTTGTCATCGTCGGTTCCATATTTATGTTATAAATTTCTGTTGTAAGGGGTCAGTTTCGTTACAATTTAACGCTCAATTAGTTCCACAAACCGTTACTAACGTTTTTGGTACAAGCATGAAAATGAGAATGTTTTAAACACAAACAAAGAACCACAATCAAACACCCGCATCGTACACCCCCATTAGGTAGAAACAGGGCGATAAAAATAAATAGTCAAACATCGATGACGTTGTGGCTCACTTCAAAGCATCGTTAACATTAACACCATTACTACTCACCACGCGTAAGATAGTTGCATTGTATTTGTTTTCCATCATTTTCCATCCAATCTCCATAACACATCAAACTGAATGATGAATGCACCGCGATAATGCTATCGACATAAACTCCCCACCATTTATAGAACGCGATCGTAGGAACCTACGAGAGCATTTGACGTTTTGCACCTGGTAAAGCTGTGCAGCACACGCATGTCCAACTACAGTCCAAAATGGGAGGTATGCATACAACTCATGCATCACAGGCAACGGGAAAGTTTCCCATCGTCCTCTGAAGGGGTTTTAGTACAAAGGTCGTCCACAAGCGCACAACCGTAGCCGAAGGTTGTGTTGCGTGTTACGCTACAGATTTAACTAATTAGACCACGTGGGATCGGGCAAACTTTGCTACACCGTGTTTCCCTAGCCTGAAACATTATACCTCCGTCACACTGCACTGCTGCCTTTTTTATGCATTTTCGCTGCACTTGCTGTGAGGTGTGACTTTTCGTGGCTGCCCCGCCCGCAAGCTTGAACCCCGCAGTGTACATAGTAGCGCAACACGCCACCGTACAGGAGAGCGTTAGAACAAAAGCCAAGGGGTGGAGTTGTTGTTGTTCCGTTAAAAACTTTGAGAAACTCACTTATTTTTGCCGTGCATTCTAACGTTTCTGTTGTTCTTCACGGAATGGTTTTTATAGGGGTGAAAAAAAGCGCACACAGATGTAGGAGAAAAAAGACCACGGGCAAGAAACGCTGAATGAGCATTCTTGTTCGGTGGTTTGCTAACAGCGGAATCGAAAGCACCAGTTGCACCAGCTATAATGTACATTCCATGCCAACCAGTCGTTATACACCAAGCGCTTCATCTATTTTCATAGCTGTTTAGTGTTTGGAATGTTTTAAGCGTTTTTTTTTTCTTATTACAAATGAGAATTGTTCAAAGAATTAGCTATTCAAGCATTTTGTTTTTATTTTGTACCGAATAACATTGGAATTTAATGTGCGTGTGGATCGATAGTATTGGAAAGGATTTAGCAACACGATTGTAGATTACACAAGACAGCTCCGGCAATTTAAACAACATTTTGATAGAAAACTACATTTGCTAAACCCTCTAATTCAATAGGATCCATAGATTGACCCTGTTCATATGTTGGTACACATTATTTCTTATCGCTTAGTACTTATATGAAGTACAAACCCTTACGAACCCATTTGAATCCATACGAGACCGTTCGTCGATACTTTCCCATCCCCAAGTTTAACAAGCGTCCTTTTTCGCCCGCTCGGACCTCAAAAACGGACCCAAGAAGATATCCAACGACATCAGCACGTGTGTCCTAATTTCCTTTCGATTTTCAAAACGTGACACTGATGACCACCGTTACTGACCATACCCTTTTTCGGATGTCTATTCGCAATTAGTCTCCACCATGCAAATACAACACCCTCGTTAGTTCCTCTCCTTCATCCCTTACAAAGGTTCGTGCGAGCGTCCGGAATGGAACAAAGCCCGAACAAACATGTCTCTGTTTTCACTGACTAACCGTGCTTAACCCTGACCCGAATCATTTCTTGCCCTTCCTTCATAGCAAGAGTGTGGTGTGTTGTAAAAATAAAAACTACAAACCCATCACCCAATTCGAAAGTGACGACTAATCGCTCCAATTTCTCCAACACCCCTCGAGCTTCCTTGCGGGAGTGGAAAGGCTGCAAAATTTCACCTTTAAATTAATTTTAATAGCCAAAGCAGCATCGGTTGCAAAAGGTTAATCGTGTTTGCCGGTTATGGGTCCATCCGTTCCGGAGGCCCGTGCCCGAAGGTACAGTCGATACACATACGAGCGATTTGTCTTCTCCTGCGAATGGTGGCAGCACTCCGGGAAGGTTGGTGTTAATCTGTGTTTTTACTTTTGCTTGCCTGGCCCGTTCCTTAATCAATGCTCGGTACGGAAGAGAAATTAGTGCTGAGTTGCGTTTCCGTTTACGTTTCGTCGTCTGTGGACCTTAGAGAATGGACCCACCATTCGATCTGGTGACACACGAACGCATGCATGTAACGCGATTCGGCCATTGCCCGGCCACAATCGATAAACAACGCTTTTTAATAGCCCGGCTGCGACGTTGTCAAGGGGGAGTTTATTTCCGCGCACCAAAGTAATCACATGTTGCTACCGTCCGTTCGGTGGTGGTTCAATCGTCTTTTAATTTGCGCAAGCTGTCTCACAACCCTGACGGCGACATAGCTATAAACAAACGCACCAGAGGCAAGCAAACTTTTTTTTGACTTTGAACTTGGACAGCTTAGGCATGCGCATACGCAAAGCCTTCGGGGCGCACGTGAACGAAGCAAAACGCACGCGTTTAGCGCACAAAAGAGTGACCGCAGCCTTTTGGTGTCTGCACCGATGGTGGCGTGGTCATTCCGTGTGCGTACGCAAATGAAGAATGTGGATGAACGAGTTTCCCCCGACCGTCACCAACTACTTCCCCGTGCAATGAAAGATTAAGACATGACCCTCTCACACTGGGAAGGAAGTCCAAGCGGGAAAGAGTAACAGCATGTCCATCGTCTTCGAATTTCCCTTCGAACCACCACGCTGGATCTCTAATTTGTTGATAAATGTTTTATCCCACCTCTGGATACCGGTTCCGCACGTATACGCACGCGCCCGGGTCGTCGTGCTGTCCAGACCGCCCGGCGTGACGTACAATGGCCGGCGATCTTTCAGCTCCACAGCATGCGACAAATGGCTCGCTCAGCTGCTAGACAGTTATTCCGCGCTCCGAACGTCCTGTCCGCATATTTCCCCATGAGACACACACCGCATAACACCACGTGCAATGCAAAGCAGAAAAAATGCACGCATACAACAGTTCGATGGCATCTTCGTGTGTTGGGATGATTGGAATGATGTTTTGATCACGTCTGCGCCAACCTCCGTCCAAGACCATCTGGTTCAAGCTTCCTCAGCATCCCGCCCTAAACGAAAGAGAGAGTTTTCTCCCCGGTAAATGGCAAGATTGAACATTATTCAAATTAGTCTAGTCCCAGGGGTTACAGTGCTGGCCATGCCCGCACACACACACACACATACAAAGACAAAATGGGTACGAAGGTGGATGGACCAGTCAATCGGTCGTTGCTACGACACGAACTCTCGATCGAAAAGATCATCTTAGTTCACGCGTTTTCACCGATCGCCCAGACAACTTTCCTTCCAAAACCTGCGCTTGGGGGAAAGAAGGTTGCTAACTTTCAGTCGTACAAACTTAGAGGTTACATGTCATGCAATACCCATCCGCAAGACGATTGGCTAACGCTGATGATCAGAAACAGCGTTGCCTATCCTCTAATTCCCATTGTTGAAATGTTTCGACTGCAAAGATCCTGAAGATCGTACAG
>KB694424.1:0-12260 GCA_000349165.1 Anopheles christyi | reverse complement strand
CATTACCCCCTCCCTGGCAAATAGAAAAAAAACTCTCCTTTATGCTATTGAACGCATATCTCCTTTTTGCTTTCTCTCTCTCTCTCTCTCTCTCTCTGTCTCTCTCTCTCTCCTCAAACATATACACACAAAGTACAGGTAACATACAAATGCAAGACGGAAAAAATGTCCTGTCTGTTCAGAAAAAAATATTTTACTCTCCCTTTCTCTCTCTCCCTCACTCTGTTTCTCTCTCTTTCTGTCCTGCTCTCTTTCTCTCTCGCTTCAACATACCGACTCCTCCGATTGTGGCATGTTGCTGTCTACTAAACCTCCTTTTTTTAACCACGCGTTTGACAACACTGCGTTTATTTGCAACACAAAACAACACGCCATCAAAAGCGTTGCTGCTCACCAACCGCGCCACATGCTTACAAATACATCGAAAGAGTTCGCGACGATGAGCGAAGGTAAAAAGCGGTACGGCACCGAAGGGACAATGGCTGGAGACGGTTTCTTCGGTCGGGAAATTCCGAACCATGATGACAGGCACACAACAAACACAACAAAGCCTAACGCAATCTTTCTGCACACTTTCGAGGGGTGGTTAAACATTCCATCGCCAGTAAGCAGCAGCTTGTGGGCCGCGTGCACCGCCGTTCTTTTCTTTCCTCGTTTTTTTTTTTTGTCCGTTGCACTTGTTTGTATCTTGTCACGAATCGGTTTGAGCAAGGACTGATGCTTGGAGTGATTACTAACAGCTCTCTTTCTCTGTCTCTCTCTCTCTCTGTCTCACTCTGTGCTTCACAAAATAGGATTAAAACTTCAATAACAAATCTTAACACATATTTTTACGTGAATCATTTATTCTTTTTTTATTTGTGCATTAAGTCGTCAAAACTAGAATTTTTAATAGGAATACAACATTGGTGCTACTAGGCCGCGCAAGGAAAATTATCAGAATAAAGGCGAATGTCGCATATAGTTCAGCTCAGCTATCTCACAATCTGGAATCACACATTTAGTTATCAGATCTGTAATCCGTGTTCATTTGAATCCAGTCGCGGAAGAACGAAACACGAACGTGGCGAACAAAATTGGTATAGTAATAATAAGTCAGGCCCACCAATACTAGACCATTCTCATCCTCAATCGTCAACGATGATCCAAGCCGCTTGTTTCGAAGGCTACCCCCTATAAAAGGATTTGTGCAAATGTGCGGCCCTGCTGTGTCGGGCAGTTCCCGTTGACTATCGTCATTTGATATCACTTGATTTCGAATATACGTCGAGCGGCTTCCAGTGTAATCATGCAACGCACCAATCATTGTACCCTCCATCATCGCGTAGGTGCGTGTGTCTGATAAGCGCGGCAAACGAATCGGTTGCACATATTCATTTAAAAGCGCCGAATAATCCAAACGAATTGTTGCAATGTTATACAAATCGTTCTGTAGATTGAAGAACGGATGAATGTTGACGCCGCCCGCTGCAAAGCTAATGAGTTGTTGCCAATCCGTGTTACCATTCAGCTCCCATGAACCCAGACATACGTTGCCACCGACTAGCCGGCCGTAGCGTATATCGTGATGTAAATACATGGCTACCGTAAGGATGTAGTTGGGAGTTATGAGCGAACCGTGCGTTAAATAAGGGAAAAATTCAAAAAGTTCAACATAAATTAGGGCGTGATACGGAAACTGTCCAGGGAATGGGAAGTATCCATCCGTTGCAATCCTCTCATCAACTTCCACGTTTCGTGATTGATGCTGATCGGTTCCTAGTGAAGTCAACTCGTACTTCACCACGGACTCTTCCTCTGCTAATTGTTTCACATCGCTCGTTCGAACTCTTCCAACTGTAGACACAAACACCACACTGAGCACGAAAAGCGCTTTGAACAGCTTCATTCTATGGTTCATTCAGCACCGTGTTTCGCACCTGACTGATGGCTAGACACTGGTTTTGGGTGATGTTTGATACCAAAAATGCACCGTGATAACACAATCGCAACGCGATAGAAATTAATCCGTGAGGCCAGTCAAATTGTTTTCTGATAGACCCCAAGAAAGATTATTGAAAGGAAACAAACAGCTTTTTCTACACACTGTGTTATTAATCTTTCTTTCTTGCATTTGACTTAGCCCAGACTAGCCGCTTCAAGATAACTTAATAGATTACTTATCTAATCTAAAATAAGAAAATATCGTTAGGGTTATAAATTCAACAGTAAATCACCGTCCAAAGACAGATAACGCTAGCAATCAAGTTATAGATAACGCTTGTAACGCTTAATCAAAACGCGAACGTTATTTAACAGATAAAATTCAATGAAAGATTATTCCGAGGCAAATCTGCAATAACTCGATAGGTCTAGATATACTTTTAAAGGACGGCCGCTTATTGTTTGTTTTGGATATTTTATAGGTAAATAATTAAAAAACAAACTAATTGGCGAAGCACATTAAAACACTTCCATTTATTTCTCTTTTATAGATCGGGCCGTGCGGATTGAAAAGATATTCTTTTCTTAAGGAAGTATTGTACATTATTATTGGTTAAAAAGCTATAATTTCATGAATGTTTATCTTTATATATTTCCCTTTCGTTCAAAACTTTTGCAAAAATAAATAATGTTATATAAAATATGCAGTTCTTTCTCGTCGCATATCATATTCCCGAGCAGTGCAATTCATAATCACTGTGCTTTTTTTTTCATTTTATTTCATACTGCTACCACCTCTTTTCACTACTCGAATTGGTAGTCCGTGTTTAGTTTAATCCACTCGCTAAAGTAAGAGACGCGAACAAACTGCGCAGGGTAATTGAATATACAAGTATAGTATTTATCGGTTAAGCCAATTAAGAGCCAACCATTTCCATCTGGAAGCGTCAGTGCTGCTCCATGCTGTCGCGTACAAAAGGCACCTCCCATGTAAGTATTTGTGCAGATGTCCTGTGCCGTTATATACGAGTTGGGAAGAGTTTGATCACACTCCTCGTTCGATATCACTTGATTGCGCAGATACTTTAACCCAACCGAGCGCTGTGTACCGGTTGTAACACCCTCCATCAGCTCGTAGGTGCGAACGTCCGACAATGTTGGCAAACGTAACGGTTGCACATATTTGTTTAAAGTTGCCGAACGCTCCAAACGAATGGTTGCTACATTGTACGTACCATACGTATGGAACGGATGAATGTTAAAGGCGTCTCGAGTGAAATTTATGTGCTGCTCGTACATGGTGTTACCATGGACCGAGGATCCCAAGGTCACAAATCCGTAATCAAAACTGTATCCAACATTGATATGCAAACATCTAGCTGTTGTTAGTACGTAGTTTGCAGTGATTAGCGCTCCGGCACACGTGAAAAAATAATCGTTGAGCTGTATCTTGAAACTTATTTCCGCATGATAAGGAAACTGTCCTGGGTATGCGAGATAGCCATATGTGCTAATATTTAGCATTTCCTCTGGGACGGCAGCTGGTAAAACCGATGCCACTGCTGGTGCTTTTACATCTTCCTTTGCTTCCAGTTCACCATTAACTTCAAACGACACAGCACTAGCAACTAAAAGCAAATTCACAATGGCGATCACACGAAACGCTCCTTTGCGTTGCTTCATGGCGAATTTTTCCTTCATCTTTCCTGTGCTTCACGCCACTAATGAGCCACCAATGCCTCCACATGCAACTTATATACGTGAAAGCAAATCGTGATAAGGCAGTTTGAAAGAAGTAAATATTGAGTGAGCAAAACATATGATATGCAGCACTTTTTTTATGACTTTGTTCTAGATCTACCTAACAGATAACACATCATCACAGTTGTTAAAAATTTCAAGTCCATTTAAAGCGCACAATATGCTTATTAAAATGTTTCTCAACAAAAAAAAACCTATTTTCCCATTTTTTTTATTCACGTTTTTTCCCTATTTTCTCTTTTGATGGTACTACTTATATTAATTGCAAACAATTAATGCCAAATAACAAAAAAAACGTTGTTTTCAAATTTAAATATTAGATCATTCAACAGTCACGTGTCCATGCCATACTGTTAGCGAAAACAATTAAATTATTAAGAAATTTATGCAAAAATGTTTGCACTCTATTGGGCGCTAGGAAATGGAACGAACTAAAGGAGAAATTTTTAATACCTTAAAGAAAGGCAAACTAACTAATTCCGGTTAGTATGGGAGACCGACAAGCTAAGAGACCATTAGCAAAAAAAAATCCAACGCGGAGGCAGACCCACCAGGCTGCGCCTGAAACATGTCTGTCCGTTTTATTATATTAAGTATTAAAAAACCTAAATGGCCGATGGAAAAAATAAATAAATAAATATTTAAAAACTCATTTATAAAATAGTAACAATTGCTTCAACTTTTTTACACAATGTTAAGTATGTGCAAGTATTCTGGATTTTTTCTTTCATTTCTTCTGGTTAGCATTAGGCACAGATATGAAGAACATATGCAAATCATATAGTTTTACAAGGGGGTTTTATTTAATTCCATGACAACTGCTCGGAACGTTCTAGGATAGTTGCGCCGGCTCTTTATACGCTGGATGTAATTCGTATCCCATAGTCCCCGTGCAACATTTTGCAGGCAAACAAATAAAAAGATTAGCAACATCAACAACAAAATTGGTTTCCGATTTTTACCATCTTTCAATCACCTTTCTTTCATCTCAAGACTCAAATCTGTAATCTGTATTCAGTTGAATCCATTCGCGGAAGTAAGACACGCGTATATGACGAACAGGTAAATTATAGATGCACACGTACGCAAAATCAACGAGACCAACCAACACCCGCCCATTCTCGTCCTCAATCGTCAACGATGATCCATACTGTCTGTTGCAGAATGCGCCACCCCTATACGCATCCGTACAAATGTGCTGAGCAGAGATGGTGTACGAGGTGAGTTGCTGTTGACATTCCGTCAACGGCATCAACTGATTGCGCAAATATCTCAAGCTTGCCTCGTTCCAAGAGCCGCAAGCAGTACCCTCCATCAGTTCGTACGTGCGAAAATCGGTTATTTTCGGCAAACGTATCGGTTGCACATATCGGTTTACTGTTGCCGAACGCTCCAAGCGAATCGCAGCTATGTTGTAGTAGTCTTGCGTGTAATGCTGATAGAACGGATGAATTATGATACCGCTCTTGGTAAAGTTGATGCGCTGTTCCCACTGCGTGTTACCGTCGAACATTGAGCCCAGCACTACAAATCCGTACTCCAGTTGATCTTTGTACACCGCTTGGTAGAGAAAGTAGGCCGGCATTAGAACGTAATTTGGTGTGATGAGCGCTCCGGCACGCTTTTCCAAGAAGTTTGCAGTTTTTGCATTAACTTGCGCATGATACGGAAACTGGCCAGCGTAGGGTACATATCCATCAGTTTTAAGATGGATTGATTCATCGACGACGAATGGTTGAAACTGGTCCGCTGCTTTAGATCTCAATCCTTCCGCTGTTTCAAAATCACTGCTGACCTCTACCTCCGACGCTACACTGGCGATTGATAGCAAACTCACAGCACCGAACACAAGACACAATACTTTTACGCTCTTCATGTTGTACCGTTCCTTCACACTTGCTGTGTGTCAAACCTCTGTAGAGGATGTTTAAATACGGTAAAGTTTATATACCTTTTGCATAAATGGCGATAACACTGTTAACAGCAAATGTTTTAATGAGGCAAACATACGATACACCCGGTTTCTTTACCCTTGCATTGCCATACTAACAATCGTGTTTACTGCAAAAAACATTATCACATACTCGCTTATCTTTAAGTTAGCACAATGCTGCCAAAAAATCTCGTCTCTTTTGTCTGTTTCCATGCAAAACATCGTAGATAGTAAGAATAAATAACAGTCAACAACATAATGCTTCATAAACTAGCGGAATTTCTAGCGGAAAGCAGTAACCCCAAAACCAGGGAAGCATAATTCTTTTGTTCCATGCAGGTGGATATCGTGCGTATGAATGCCGTCATAAACCATAAAATGTTGGACCGTCCATAAAATGGAGACGCCTAGTATCTCTTACTATCGTCATGCCATCATCAGCAAACGTTCTACATTTACACTGATAATGGCAAACCATTAGACAGCGGAGTAGGAAAATAAAGCCACTTCTTTCGAAAACCATTTACAAACATTTGCTTTGCTGTGAAAACCCATTTTTCTCGGCGCTTGTGCTTTACAAATAAACTAACCTAAATAATTGTTCATAATTTGTCCCACGCCCCAGACAACATAAACCTCTGATTGCATCCCGACCAGCACAATAATGATACAACTCTCTCACTGTCGCTCTTGTTTTTTGTTTTTTTTAAAGCTTTATATATTCTCTCTGGGAATTTACCGATTCAAGCACACAAAGGCATAACGGAATGTTTAAATAACTTTATGCACATGCAAGAGCATGCTTTGTACATGTTTCATTTCAATTAGGCTTGCTTCAGTATTTTCCTCAATATCTCCAGCAATAAAGTTTTCCTTTCAGAGCGACTATTTTTTTATTATACAGCTAGATCAACGATATTCACTTGGTTTTTCCTTTTTCCTTATTATAATACTCTAATTTTCATTTTATATCAACAACATAAAACTAAGAACAAAAAAAACCAATCACATCACTTTTAGTTGGGGGAATTCATCGCACAAATTCTCTCCAGGAATTGGACTGGAATTTAAAGTGCTAGTTCTGACCTAGCGAGCGAGCAAACTTCCTTCACAACCACACCGACGCAGCACGTACGTTAGTGTTGTTCTCTAGCAGTCCGCCTGGCCATACTCAACCGGTGGTGCAAATGGTAGCGGGAAAATCGATTTTCTCTATTCTAGGTTTTGTACACCGGACACAGCAGCAGGGGTTGTTGAAGTGATGGTAGGGTGTTGTGCACGACCCCCCTTTATGCTACGGGTGCTGATGGCTAGCACGACACTCACACACAAAGGCGCACCAACCCATCATCAACGGCGGCGATAGTGTGTGTGTGTCCATATAGCAATAGCATAAAAACAAGCACCAACACATAGCGAACTAGGTTCGCTGCTAGCCGTGCAATAGTTTTCCTCGAGCAGTTTTATGTTGCCATTTTTTCAACGACGCTTTTCCTGCTCTGCCTAGAGCGAGCTGCTGTCCGAATGCTGTGTGACAGTGGTAGTGTTAACGGCCTGTATCGCAAAAGCATGCATTTCGTGTACACACGTGCTACGATTAGTGATTGCAAAGCGCATAAGAACAGGGAAGTAAACTAATTTGCTATTCTTTTCGCTTGACATAGGAAACAACGATTAACGATAAGAGCATTGAAAATACTTACACAAGTGATCAAATTTAGATGATAATGTTAAAAAAGTAGTTAAATGTCTTTCCTTCATTTCACCAGTACCATCAAGCAACAACAACACAACTCAAATCAACATAATCGAAATCATAAAATGAACCCTTTCCCTGCCTGTTAAGAAAACTGTCAATGCTGTCTCAAATCAGAAAACCCCATAAAAGCATTCCCTCGAGCGCACTGACGCGCCAGGTGATGTTAGCCTATCTTCTTCACCAGGCGTTTGTCGTACGCCCCAAGCGTAGTCAGTTTTGGCACCATCAGGGGACTACGACAAGGGGAAGCAAAAAGTTACGTACAAGCGAATAGCAACACGGACAGTTCCCCCGCCACTGTAAAACCAAGACGTAGTGAAAGCAACAATAACAACAAAAAACAAAGAATCATACCAGTCACACTAACACAACCGTAAGGGGCCGTTAGTACCACCAACACTCTCGTGTCAGAGCTGACACGCAGTCGAAGCTGTCTTATGCTCCTGCTGGCAAACAAAACGTGTACTCTCAGCATCCGTTCCGTCGGGGCTTAAATAGGTCACTGGTGCATGGGTTTTGCTACGTTTGCTAGACGAACCGAGCAGAACTCGCCAACGCTCACACACTGTCGATGAGATCGAGAGCTTGCACCGAATTTAATTTAATCTGCATCGGAAGAGATTGAATGTTGCCTGAATTTTGAACGTTTTGTCAAATAAAAACACGATCTCTCTCTTCTCCATCGCAAACGTAGCAAAGTTATTGAACAACAGATAACGCCCCTCATGTCAAAATCCGAACGCACACAAGTGAAGTACCTTTTTTTCTGAATTCATCACACTGAATTTGTTATATGATGTGTCGCATTTATGATATCATCTGGTGAAACGTTTGCAATTTCATCTGCCTTCCACCATTTCCTTGTATCTCATATCTAGGCGTAGCATTTACTCGCAACAATGGAATTTACACGTGTCAAGGCAACATTTTTGCATATCACATACATAAACCTCCAGTAGCCTACTGAAACGATACTCCTTAACACTTTGCGTTTCACCAAGCGCAACTTGAACACCCATTTTCTCCGCACGAGCCACTTATTCTGAGTAGCAGCAGGAAGGCAAGAGGCTGCAACATAAGTACCTACCACGAACGATCCGTGCAGCAATAAGTGACACTAGGGAACGAGCAAAACCCTCTCCCCGTTCACCCGTTCGTCCTAACAAATCTCAACGGCAAGTGAAACGAGTTAATGCTGACTGGTCGAACGATTTCCAGGAAATTTAATTTACTAGCCGATCGTGGTAACTGCGGTACGAACGGGACTGTACCGTTGGTAAGGCTGTTTCGATGCTGTTACAGCATTCCATCGATGCGACTTATCTTATCGTTTTTGTGCCTTTTTTTTACCTGAATATCCCAAATGTTCGCCCTTTATGCTAGGAAGATTTCAATATAGGCCTTATGTACGCCCTTTATGCTAGGAAGATATCAATATAGGCACTCCGGAACCATCGCCAAGGACACTGCGCCACAACTCCTTTAGCATACTTTAACCCTGCTAAGATTCACCATTTCAATATCAAGCAAAAAAGCTTTTACCACCCATTCTTTTTTTCTGGTTCTTGCAACCCTACACTGTGTGACTTGTGCTTTTGTGCAAAATGGGATATCACTTCTTCCCTTCAAAAGATGGCACATCCCTTGCTTTAATACGCAAACCGAAGGGATTAAAAGAAATAATTTATCAAAAGCATATTTATGGTTGCTTTTTTACATTCTTTCCAACAGAGAAAAACTCTTAAGCAACCTACCAAAACTCTCAGCAACTTTAAATCCGTCGCAACAAAATAAAGCATTCACTTCCAAGGAGTAACGTGCTAAGGGACAGATTCTATCGCAAACCTCAAAACAAAAATCGATCACTCCGCCAAACCACACAAACCAGATTCGAGCTGCAGTACAAGTTGTGAAGAAAAGCAACAAAAAAAACCCTCCACATCGCTGAGATAGTAAAACGATAACGATGCCTTTAGCCACGTAGTAAAACCCTTTTGCCTTCGATGAACAGCACGAAAAATGCGTTTCACTCTCGCTTTGCTAACGAGCCGAGGGAGAGAAAGCAAACAAATGCGGTCCCTCTTTCATCGGGACGGAACGAAACACATGACTCAGCGACCTTTAAGGCATAGGGTCAGCAGCAGAAAGCAACCAAGGACAGAAAACCTTCATCAAGAACTAGTTTTCTTTCACCTTCATCATAAAAAAAAATCAATCCAGAAACTTCACTGTACAACCAATCAAATGACATGCCATTGGCTGGGACGAATTTCCGGAGCTGTTTGCTTTACCGAGAGGATTAAAGATTTACTTTCCCAAATCGATAAAAGTGTTTTACAAACATTGACGTAAGAGTGAAGCCTTTCGTATGAGGCAACTCTTAACAATCGCTGTAAACGGACTGCTCATCGTAAAACATTAAAATTCTGTTTCAAAAGTAATTAATTTAATTTCCTCAAACATACAAATCGAACTTTCCAAAAAAAAATAACAAAATTATTTTACAATCAAACTAAAACGTTTCGCAATAAACCACCCGCCAAACACATCACACACAGGCAAAAGATGAAAAATGATCACAAGCGAGAAAAATGTGTAATGTCATTCAGCTACTTCCGCAGTCCCCCTGAACCAAACCATCTTAGCCGTGCCACACAAACATTAGCACATCTCACTCCTCGCTGCACATTGCACAAAAAGTTGAGTTAATAATATTTGTACAACGAGTCGGTTCTCGTTCACATATACTTCTTACTTCCCTGCTTCAACGCTACTTCCCTCTGTTCAAAGTACTGGGCTGCTCCATTGGAGATGAATTTTCAACCCGAATCAGGTTTCAGTGGATGAGCTGTAACGCCCATTGAACAAGGGGCTGAATCAGCAGAGAGCGAGAGCAAATATATTAACGCAAACACTAGCACTACCAAAGGCGGCCAAATTAAATTCATTCAAAATACAATCCACCGCAGAAGAAAGCGACGGATATTCAACGCCCTCGCCCAAGGTTCACACTCACACGGACCTGTGTGATCCAGTGCTCGGTATCCAGAACTGGTTTGTCTGATTAGGATTACTGGATACAAATTTTGCAAACATACTCGGCCAGAATTTTGATTATTGCAACCAAGAGAACGCAACAAGAGAACGGCGAATTGCGAAGAGAAACGCAGGGCGGAAAGGGCGACCAAATAAACGATATATATACGCCGTGAAATAACGTACGCGAGGGGTGGCACGAGAAATGGTTTTTGGTGGGAAAGCTGATACAAACACACACACACGAGCGCGCAAAGCTACTGTAATAAAATGCACCATAACTTCTCTCACCGGTGGAAATGTTATTTTCCCGCTACAAGCAGAGCATCCCCCAAACCCACCGCAACTCGCAGTGCTTCGACAGCTTTTCGGAACGCTTAAAATAAAAGATGTACTACGGGCGTGTGGGTGTGATTCTACGCTTCAGCAGACAGCCGATAGCCTTTTTTTCCCCGGGGCTGGGGAAGGAGGTTAGCCATGGATTAAGCTCAGCTTGGATTGGCTTTAAGGGCACCAAATGAGAATACATGTTTGGTGAGTGGATTGGAATTTAAATTGAAGCACGAATGGGAAATGCTTCAATCGTTGAGATTTTGCCCATCCGAGAGTATTTGGTTTCTGGAGCCATTCTTTAATGTTTAATTTTTAAAGCTCATTTGGAAAACTCTGAGCAGAGTACGCTTTTAAGTGGTAATTTAGTTTTACAATCAATCTTCTTTTTGCCCTTGATTCTTAACATAAAAAATGCCATCGTGTTTAATTTCCGAAACCTGATCATATTTCCCAGGGTTGTCGATTTGCTCGAAAACTGCTCGACAGCTGCTCGATTTTTATAATTAGGAAACTGAGTTTAGTCTTTTTTATCCTATATTTGACCAACCTTAACATTCGTTGAACACAGTTTTCACAAGGATAAAAACTGCCCTGCTATCACCGTGCGATTTCAAAAATATTTCAACCATCACATGGTCTGCTTCTCGGAGTCAATTTATGGTATCAAATGAAGCAACTAAATGGCATATATCATCCTGCTCTAACCGCTCTTATTATTGCAGTACTTATTTTTTTAAATTAAAGTTATGTTTATAACTCAAAATTTATACTCAACCTTACGGTTCTTGCTATTCTCAAAGCTTTCAGAGTGTTAGCAGAAAAACTCCATTTAAAGCATGCTAAAATCCGTTTCTTACCTGTAAAGAAAGAGGAAAAAACGAATAAGGTTTCAGATAAAGCATATTGTAAGAAGGAGTATTACAAACTAATTATCAAATTAAATGAAATCAACAGGTTCAATGAGAAAACGTAAACTTACCCGCTTAAACCCTTGAAATATAAAGTAAAAACAAAACGACACAAACAATCAAACAGCAAAAAACGAAACTCTTTACCTTTTTGTATGCTTACTATTAACCATCGAACAACTCTTTTGGACCAGCAACAGACAAAAAAAAACTCAACATCTCGTTACAATCAACCCTACTTAACGTTTCATGCTTACACATTTCTAAGAATACTGTCCACATCGTAGAACATCGCACAGTGCATACTGCTCGATTAAAACCAAAAAAAAAAAACAAAGCTCTAAATTGACTCTTTGCAGACGGCGGTGGCGGCGCTGATGTGCCTTGGGCAAAGTTTGCCTTTTGTTTCGTTTATTTTTTCCTCACAAAACACGCACAGAAGCTTTTTTTGCAGTGGACAGTAAATGCTATCGGCAGCAGATTGTGTTTGTCTGCATTCAAAATATTAAAAAAAAAAACCAGCTCCCCTCCGTTAAATGTTATAAAAAGGAATTTGTGATAAGAGTGAAAACTTTTTGTCTTCCTAGAACCACTCGAAGGTGAAAGC
>KB694423.1:0-33893 GCA_000349165.1 Anopheles christyi | reverse complement strand
TTATATGAATTAATGCGAGGAAAAGTGAATTTTTCCTCACTGTCATGGTCAGCAATGTTTCTCAAAGGTTTCCCTTTTTTCTCCGGAGATTTTTGTTGTTTTTTTTTTTTAGTTTCCGTTTCCCTTTTTTGTGAGGAGCATTTTCCATTCACCGGCTAGCAACGAAGAAGGAAAACGTGCCGAGCATACTTAATAGTAGCATAATGCGCTAGAGAGAACGACTTGTTGGGAGTTTGATGGGAAAAGCCTGAAGAAAAAGATGGTCGCTTTGTTACTGGGGTCATCGGAGAGCGATTCAAAGTGAAAATAAGAATAGCGAGGAAGACAAAAAGCGATCCACACAATACATTATTCGGCCTCGCCAGACAGTGCAAAAATAGGACAGACGTAAGATCCTTGCACTTTCCCGAATGAAACGAGAACAAATGGGCAAAAGGAGCGAGTAAAAAATGTAACAAAAAAAAAAACAAAACAAAAAACATCGTATTACATAAAAATAGCAAAGATGCTTGTCCTATCTTCCCTTCACTACTTGTCCGCTACCTTCGTTGTGTGCACTTTTGAGAACCTTAACACAACAATAGACAATCCTGCTCCTGTTTTCTTTGTGATGAAGCGAGACATCCTGATATGTTGGCTTCATACAGAATGCAGAAAGCTTTTGCAGGATACAGTTTGATGCACAATATTTCGTCTCCCTTTTACCAACGATAGTTGACCTTTCTCAACCACACACTGGTAGTTGTACAAAAACCATGGTACACCTAAATGCACGTGGTCAGTTGGTGCGCATGATGAGGACTCTTTTTCTACAGTTTGAACAACCAAGTAAAAAAAACCAGCTCGTTTCCCGTGATTCTTGCAGAAATTGCAAATTTCCCACTCACACATACACCTTTTCAAAGCATTGCATCCTTTATATATTGTAAAATGAAAAAAAAAATTGAGAAAGAGAAAATAAAATCCCTCAATGCAACCAATTCGGCACAGCAAAAGAGAGAAAGGGACCATTGGACTCAGCTGCAACTGCACCGGCAGCTGTGGGTATGCAATTCGTGCTATTGTGGGTGCAACGAAACGTGTGTTGTACGGATGTGTGCGTGCGTGTGGTTGCTTTATGTGCGAAATTTTGTAAACATCACCCCATCACAAGGATGATTCTGCGGAAAAAGGGGGAAGCATGCAGAGGGATCAAATAGCAGAGAGACTTTGAGCGGGAGAAAGAGTTCCATTGCATTTATGCAGAGCGTGGAACCCTTCCGGAGAGTCATCTCGTGCTTAGTTGGTGAGTGACGCCAGTTTATGAATGAAAGTGTAGCATACCGTACGAAATTATGCTTCCCCTTCGTTCAGCAACGGATGCGTGAGTTCCGAGTGACTGTGCAAAACAGTGTAAGCTCAGATCCACATAAAAAGCTTCTCTTCTTTTTTTGGGGGAAGTGGGGGGGTAAATTATGGTGGGGAATCATCATCCCCTAACAGAAGCGAGACAAAGGGTCGCTCGAAAAAGCGAGACATCACGAGTAAGCGCAATATGTGAGCTCGATGCTCGATTGGTCAGCCGTTTGGGGAGCAGACATGTGCGCGCGCATACACCCAGGCCGCCTCCAGTGTAAGCAGTCACACTACAACCACTGACCACCGAGAGCATCACTGCGGAGGATACACGTTGGGGAAAATTGGAAAGAAAAATTGAAGCACGCATATCTGCACCCACACCCCAAAAGGCAGGGGAAAGTTTGTTTTCTTGCTGATGCACAACGTTGTACTCTTTTTGCTCCTTTTTTCGGTAGGCGGTAACTTGTCCATACGATTTCATGTGAAAAATAAACATGCAGATGAGTGTGTGACCTGTGTGGAAAAGTGTATACATGCTTGCGGAATGTACGCATAGATTTTCATCACGCTTCGCAAATGTTCACAAAGATATAAGGCTTGCTGCTGGTCGTTGTGCGTGGCCGTTATTGGTTACCGATTTGCATACTCGTCTGAAATGTGCGTTAAGGAAAGAAAACAAAAAAAATAAACGTGAGCAGCGTAGCTCGAGAGATTTGAGGATGCGTAGAATGCGTACACTATTGGTTGAGCTGTGCATGTACAATTATCCATAACTGAAAAAGCAACACTTGGGTGTGTACTCCTTACGCAAGTAGAAAACTCTTCATTTTGGGTTGGGTGTCATCCTGTTAAGTGTTGTCATGTACGTAAGAAATTATGTCACGCATTTCGCAACATTTCACGGATTATTTCACATACGACAAAAGAAAAGCTTGAATATTCTCTGAAAGTAGCTCGCGATAACGATAATCAACTAGTCAAATATGCATTTTGTTTTATTATAAACGTCAAAAGCTATGAAATCCGCAATAAAGGGGGCGACCAATGTCTGGTGATTTATTTATTGTTCCAAATTATTCGATTTAGATTTTTCGACACATTCCAATTCATTTCACTTTAAAAATCAATTTCAACTCAACTCACCAATAATTATGTTTTATTTTTCTACATTTCCTATTTACAGAATCGCTTCTGATGATGATGATGGCCACAGCGACGAAGGGCAAACGCCCTCTCCGTCACCTAACGGCGACGGACAAAATCGACGCGATCCAGCGGATCCACGACGGCGAATCGAAGGCGTCGGTAGCGCGCGACATTGGCGTGCCGGAGTCCACGCTGCGCGGCTGGTGCAAGAACGAGGAGAAGCTACGCTACATGTCACGCCAGTCGGTAGAGAATGCGGAAAAGCTCAGCAACGAAGCAACGGCCGCTGCCCTAACGGCGGCCGCCGCGGCCGAACTGTTCAGCGGACCGCCCGAAAAGCGTCTGAAGCTCGAGTCGGCCATGTTCGGGGGCAATGGTAAGCTCAAGTACGACGATAGCTTCTACAAGGTTGCGGCAGCGGCTCGTGGCTCCCTCAACGGACTCGACCTGTCCGGTGGTGGGGGTGGTGCCGGCAGCGGTGTGGACAAGTCCGGGGCGCTCGGAGTGTCGGGTGGCGATATTATTATGAATGGGTTGGCCGGAGCATCACCCGCCGACTTCAGTCAGTTTGCCAAGACGGCGGCAGAAATGTCGGCGCTCAGCAAATCCAAGGCATACGGAGCGGATCTTAGCAAACACCATCACCACGGAGGAGATCCATCCAAATCCGATCATCATCTCTCGATGGCAGCAATCAGTCCTCTGACCAGCCTCAGCCACCTATCAGGCATGTCCGGGCTAGGTCAAAGTCCGCTCGCCCTTAGCTTCAACGATATCGCCACGAATTTGAACCTGATCGCGCAGCTTAACAACAATCATAACCTAGCGACCATGTCCAGCTTGGCCGGTGGGCTTAATACCGCGGCCGCTGCTGCCGCTGCCGCCCAATCCCTACGCAATGTACGACCGAAAGGTTCGGGAAGCTCGGCGGCTAATAACAACGGCAGTGGAGGCAGGGGTAGCAATCTGCAGGACAACAGTAACGGCGGTGGAGGAGGAGGTGCAAGTTCCGCCACCGGCACAGGCAACGGTACGGAAAAGTCTTCCTCGGGCGGCAACTCGACCGTCCCGTCGCTGACGGTGCGCAATCTGGCCAAGCTGCAGCAGCAGAAAAGCTCCTCCGGCGAGCTCCTCGGTAACGGTATGCTTCACCAACAGTCCCACGCTGCTGGCTTGTCTAATCTGTCTGAGCAGTATAGAAAATCCAGCAACCAATCTAGCAATCCCGCCACTAGCACACCCACTACAACCACTACCAATGCTTCCGTAGGTCGTGACCCGAATGCCGCTCCCGTCGACGATGCGCTCTGGTACTGGCTCAAATCGCAGCAGGCGATGCTCGGTCTGAACAATTTGTACACGGCGTTACCACGCGCAGCCAGCCATAGCCCGCCGACGCCGCCACCACCGATGGGACTTACCTCCGTGACGGCCGGTGCTGGATCACCCAACCATTCGCAGACAGCGCTTCCGCCGACAGCTCACACTCCGCATACGCCGCCACCGCCGCTTGTGGGCCCACCGCTCGTCAGCACTCCGCAACCAACGCCACCTTCGTCGGCGCCGTCGCTCACGCCCGAGGACACGAAGAATTCATCGTGGTTCTGGCAGTGGTACAAAACGTTCGGCGCTTCGCTAATGCCCGGAGGTGCCGCTGCCGGGGCTGGTGGTACCGGTTCCTCCGCGGCTGACAGTAAGCAGGCGCTGCGTGAACAGCAGCAGCAGCAAGCCGCCCAACAGGCCGCAATTGCCGCAGCACTGCATCACCACAACAACAATAACTCCCTGAGCCAACAGAACCAAAATAATAACAGCGCATCCGGTCAGAAGGGTAATGGTGGAGCGGCGGCAACGGCTGCCTCCCTGACGGCTGCCTACGAGAACATCCTGTACTCGCAGCTGACCAAGGGCTCGAACGCAGTCGACACGCTGAACAACAACCACCATCACCATCTGAACCACCATCTTAGTGCGCATCTAAAGGACGAACCGATGGATCTGAACATGGGCGGTGCGAACGATGGCGACTCGAAGCCGGAAGATCTCTCGAACCATCATGCCAGCAGCGGAAAGGATCGGAGTGGTGCAATCGGAAATGGTGATGAGCGTCGTTCGCGTTATCATTCAAACTCGCCCAGTCGACCCTCGTCGGCATCATCGGTTGCGTCTTCTTCGATGAGTGCTCAAGGATCGCGGGAAGGTGGCGAACGATTGCTGCGGGCAACGATGACACGCACCTCTGAGGATCGTGCAGACGATGATGAAACGGCCGTCCTTGACGGTGAGGAACGCGAGTTGAAAACAACCACAACAGCTGTGGTTGAGGCAACGTCGACCGATGCGTGTGGTCTCAAAGAGGACGAAGACGACGATGACGATCGAGAAGATCGCATCGGTAACGGTCAACGTGTGCATGAGGAGGATGAGGCCGGTCACGAGGAACCAGCACCAGAGAATGGGCGAAAGTCGCGCGTTGGTGGCCTTAAACGACGCCGCAGTTCTTCAACCGACGCGAAAGAAGCCCTGGACAACATTCTGTTCAGTGGCAACAGCAATGATCGGTGCTCCACAACGAGCAGTGTTGCCACGTCGCCTCCGCCACCCCTGCGTTCGATGGTAGTCCGAGGACGTTCATCCAGTCCGACCGGTACAACAGTTGCAGAACTGAATGGAACCGATGATCTGCTTCATCTGAATGCCAAGGGAGAAGCAACCGGTGACGACGCCAAGAGTGAAACATCGGACGACTCCAACCATCATGGGCAACAGACGGCAATGGTGGCCGTAGCAGACATCCGCAATTCAGCCGAGGCAGTGGAACACGGTGAGAAGTTCCTAAAGTGGCTGGAAGCCTGCAGTGACCCCAACGTGACCGCGATGCAGGTGATGCAGTTCAAGTACCTGCTCAACAGTATCAAGCTGAGTGCCGAACGACAGCTGCAAAGTGCCACGGCCGGCAGTGCATTGACTGGCAACGGTCCCGAAGAACGTACGCGTATTCGGAAGCGCAAGTAAATCACGAGTCGATCGAAACGCTATCTCTCTGTCCACGTTTATCGTTGTAAATAGTGATTAATGTCGGCCCCTGCCACACGCGTATGTAAAATGCGCATTAGGTTTGCTTCAAGAAGCGCAAAACAAAACCAAGACCCCTAAAATCCTTTAAAGTAAGGCGACGTATATTAAGTAGTTGAATTTTTTCATTTCTATACATTCCCCAGATACGTAGCTCCAAAGTAGGGACGGTTTAAAGTACAACATATTTTGTGTTGATTTTGTTGTTCTTCTGAAACACTGCCCAGAAGCGCGCGGTTCTAAACATTCCCGTTTGAGACAAATTCGATTATATATGCTTTAACACGCCATAGGAAGGAGGCATTACATTTAGTATAAATTACCAGCGACTAAATTGATCTTCCGTTTGAATTCCCTCTTTCCTTAGCTATTATTGAGTTGTAGTTCATGCGCTGCTCCTCTCCCGTATATTTGTATCTATTGTTAATAAGTTTGTAAATAGCGTTCGATAGAGCACACTGTAGGTAGGTGTGAAGTTATATGGGAGTTTCGATTTAATAGAAAACAAACTGGCCAAAGCGAGCATTTGCTGGGTGGGTGGATACACATCTTGAGTATGAGGAGGAACCGATGGAGCTGGGACGTAGGATGTAAATGTACCCTGCGGCCCTACCCGTAGCGATCCACAATCCAATTCAATATGAAAGTCCATCTATTACTGGATCCATGATGCCAAATGTACAACTTCTTAGAATGCACACTAACTTATGTAACGTAACGAAATGCGATGACGATATATAGCGGAAAGGGAAACTTCTCTACACAAATGCTCACGCATAAAGCGCATCACACTTCGTCCACAAATCGATTAAAGTTGGTAGTGGAACAATAACCGTGTTTATCCGCTCTTAAGTTTACGCGCAAGATCTCGTAGAGTATGTTTTCTCGCTGTTTCTCGAATATTGGAGAACTTCTTACGCACTTACGAATGGGTGTTCTTATGTGTGTTTTTTGCTCAAGCATATATGAAATAGTTAACTAAGCCAGCATATTTCAATCTCTAAACAATAGTAGAAGCAAGTGGATTTAGAACAAATGCTCCTTTTGCTGTAGCAGGTGGAGGATGTACAACTATATCCGATTATTGTAACAAGTTGCTAAAATCGGAGGTATAAACTACGCCCCCGTGATGTTTATAAGGATGTCGGAAAGCACACAAATCACTCGTCAAATCAAATTCCTGCAAACAAATGCAAGTACGGTATTTCATTTTAGGAAATATTAATATAAAAAATTGTAAAATATTCAGGCCGTTGACAGAGGGAGCAAAACCGAAGGTCGGAAGTCACTAACAAGCGTAAAGAAAAAGAGGAGGAATAAGAGATATATAATTATATATACATAAGAGAAGAAAAAACACACACACACACTACACACTATTCTATATATTTAGGTGAAAAAACAAACAAACAAACAAAAAGACAATTTAGGCAGCGCGACAAACAAATGTCATTGTGATTTTTTGGACTATTTCCTAGTAAACGAAAAATTCCTCTAGCAGAAGATGAGAGAAATTGGTAGCGAGACACGCAAGAAGAAGGGCATTAAGATGCTATTGCTGGAGCGCTACTGTGTTAGCGGATAGTGTTTTAGAATAACAATTAACGGCCGCAAAAAAAATCGCGCAAAAATCGGGTGGAAGAAAATCTTTGCAAAAGACAAAAAAGCGACACTGATATTCCTATGTATAAACAAGCGTGAACTAATGTAAAATTTGAACTCTATCACTAAAAGAAAATGTTGAACATACATAAATGAAATTTGCGAATACACACTACATTATCAAAAGCGAAAAAACGGAAATCTGTTTGTGGTTGTTTCTTTTTTTTTTCATTCCGAGATGAGAATAAAATAAGAAAAACGTACAAACATGTGGTTAAATGTCATCGGAAATATTTGAAAGAAATTCTGTTGCTTGTAACTATAGCAACACTTACCATGTTGACCTGATCCGCCAGCGGCTCGTACACGATGTAATCCGCCACGAACGCAGCAATCTCCTGCCAGGATCCAATCAGATCCGGAAACAGCAACACGGACGGTCGCAGAGTAGTGCACACAAATTTTTGCACCCCACACTCGTTCGGTGGTGCCAAAACCAGTGGTTGCCGGTTGGGGAACTTCTCCCGGTACTGTCGCCGAAAGTTCTCCGCAAACAGCAACACCAGCTTCTCCTTCGACGACAGGGTACGATACGTGTCCGGGTAGTCGGCAGCGTCCTGCACATCCGTTGGCGGCTGATAGGCTGGGAAGCAGGTGTCGATTACGCCGAGCTTCCGCTTCATTGCTTCGAGCGTTTCGTTGCCTGGCCACAGTTCAACGGACAGATCGGGAGAAAACCGCACGGACGGTTGCTTCGTTGGTGTTGGAGGCGGTATGCGCAATTCTCGCGCTTGAGCCCGCTTGTCACGTAGCTTCTTGATAAGTATGTCCGCAACGTTGGCCGAAATCGAACTTTCTCGCGAGGTCATTTTGTTGCACGGACTATATTTTTGTTTACCGAATGAACCGAGAAAAGGAACTGTACTGTCTTGCCGTTGGCGAATGATTTCTACGATGACAACGGGGTCTAACTAACAACTGCGACCGTTTCCATGGTAACGTATAAAATCGATCCGTAGTAACGAACTGTTGCACAGACGTACCAGCATGCTAAGCGTCGTATGGTTTAGTTGCATGTTTATTCTTATTTATTGTTTTATGTTATTATTGTTTATGTTCAACCAAGACGCTTGATTTTAATGTTGCATTTGAGTAAAATATTGAGACAATTTTGTTACCAATTATGAGATCTGTTACATATGAACATTATATTGAATTTTTAAAAAGTTTTGTGTTTTTTATGTATTTGTGAAAGCATTGGCTGATGAATAATACAAATCACTAAACAAGATTTTTTACTGTTTTATACTTAAATATTTAATTAACATGAAGATTAAGTTAAAAATGCACAAAGACAGGTATAAACTAACTATATCTTGCATCAAATTCAATATCACTCCCCCTTTACCGTACCAGCGTTGCAAAACATAGGTTTAGTGCGCATGCATCGTTAGGAATAATACAAAAGAGCATCAGAGACTTCAATGCTGCATGTGGAATATATTATTCCAGACACGAACCCAATGCCGAATTGTGTTCCTCCAATTAGCTTTCAACATTTTACTAGAAAAACGTTAATATTTATTGATTATAACATTTTATTGAAACAATAAAACATAATTTAAAATCGATTGATATTTTCAAACGTCCAAAACATTTACAGTTCAACTACCATTGTGCTGCAACGGTCAGCAAACTTCGGATCCAGCGGTTTGCGCCACGCACTTTCATTTTCGTTTCGATCTCTCGCAAGATCGCACGCTTTCAAAGCTCGCTCGCTCTCTCTCTTTTCTGTGCTTCTGTGCTGCGCAGACAAACGCGGAAGAGCTGTCAAAGTGTTTGTTTTGATTTTGGAAAGCTTGTCCCTGTAGCAGTGGTGGAGAAATATACAAAATTTCTGGTGTCTTCGCACGAATAGGAGTGGTGGTGTATCGTTGTTTGTTCTTTCATTTGCATCGCCTAACCAAACATAACAAGCAGAGCTCTCTTATTGTACCGTTTACGGCAGTGCATCATGGTGACTGTGGCAAGTGAAAGAAAAGTATCCGATTCGGGAAAATCAGCAGAAAATGTGACAAAAACGATCAAGCAGAAGAGCACGACAGATGAGCTGAGTAATAAAAGTGTACCAAAGTAAGTGTGATTGGCTGTAGTGCTGCCATTTCGGGTGAATCAAAGACGTGGACGTTAAATATGGCGCCCCATTGTGTTTGTGACTCTTCGTGTCGTGTAGATGACAGAGGAATGGGGGATTTGGGAGCATCTTGGGAACGTTACGCAAGAGTTGCGGTGAAAGATGGTTTCTTTGCAAACGCGCGCTGTAATCGACCAACCAGCAGTAGGCCCGCTGATGAGCCTTTTGTGGTACACGCGGCCTAAGCTTGAAGGTTAGCGTGCCACGATGAGCGTTTTTGAGAAAGACCGGTTTTCGGAAAAGACCGGAGTGGAAGCGACCTATCGCTAGACTAATGCAAATACACAGTTGAGAGTCTCATTAAATAAATGGCATTTTTGTTGATCATGACAATCAAATGACCTTTGCCATAGATTTTGAAAAGAAATGAAAGGCTTTCAAGTAGTCAATTCCGTTTCCAATATCAGATTTTATCAGACAGCTTTCTAAGATGGTCTTTATACTTCACAGAAACTGGTGGTGGCTTCTCTTTGGAGTAATACTTGTGCTGACTATCGGTACTCGCTTCTACAATGTCACTGTCCCGGACCACGTGTGCTGGGATGAGACACATTTCGGCAAAATGGGTAGCTGGTACATTAACCGGACGTTTTTTTTCGATGTCCATCCACCACTCGGCAAGATGCTGATAGGTCTTTCCGGTTACCTCACCGGGTATGACGGAACGTATCCGTTCGATAAACCGGGCGATAAGTACAACGGAACACACTATGAAGGAATGCGTATCGTAAGTATGATGTTCGAATCGAGTTGAAATCCAAAAGCCTAGCCTTGGATGAACTATTCATATTCTCATTTTTAGTTCTGTACGGCACTGGGAGCAGCAATTGTTCCCATGTCATTCCACACTGTCTGGGATATGACGGGGTCGCTGACAGCGTCCACATTTGCGGCCGCCTACATCCTGTTCGACATTGGCATGCTTATCCTAAACCGATACATACTGCTGGATCCGCCGTTGATTTTCTTCATGACCGCATCCGTCATGGGAATGGCCCGTGTGTCACGGTTAACCCGAGAAGCATCCAGCTTTACTAAAGCTTGGTGGGTTTGGTTAGCATTTACGGGTTCGATGCTGGCCTGCACCATTAGTGTGAAGTTTGTCGGCTTGTTCGTGGTACTGCTCGTTGGACTGCATACAGCGAGCGATCTGTGGGACGTACTCGGTGACCTTTCGCTTCCAATCTCACAGACCGTCCGTCAGCTGATTGCCCGTGCCCTTACGTTGATCGTGCTGCCCATCATACTTTACTCCAGCTTCTTCTACATCCATCTGACCGTACTGAATCGTAGCGGTAGCGGTGACGGATTCTACAGCTCCGGCTTTCAGTCCAATCTGATCGGTAACTCACTGTACAACGTGTCGATGCCACGGCAGGTTGCGTACGGTGCGGTCGTAACGCTGAAAAACCACAAAACGGGTGGTGGATATCTGCACTCACACAATCACCTCTATCCGAAGGGTTTCGGTGCCCGGCAACAGCAGGTTACGACGTACAGCCACAAGGACGACAACAACAAGTGGCTTCTCAAGCCGTACGACAAGCAGGCGCTCGAAAACGTGACGTTGATTAAACACGGCGATTTGGTGCGCCTAGAGCATCTACAGACGAGACGAAATCTACACTCGCATCGGGAACAGGGGCCAGTTACGAAGAAACATCTGCAAGTAACGTGCTACGGGGAGGTGAGTGTATATTAATTAGGTTTTTAAAAGGTTTTTAAAAACAAATTTAAAAGCATGGGCAGATGTAAAAGCAAGGTAAAGCTCCTCAAGGTGGTTCGAAGAAATGAAAAAGTTATATAGATGGCGCTAGTGTTACTTAGGAGAATAGTTTGAAAATTTGCCTGTTCAGTTGCACAGTGGATTCAATTCATCTAACTATGGTGAAATTACATGTTAGCTACTTATTTTTACATGAATTTAAATGTTTCTTTCAGCAATACGGCAATAAGTTCATTCTTATATCAAAAAATTAAAATAATTATTCAAATACCTTTTCCCTTTACTAGGAAGGCCAAGGAGATACGAACGACGTGTGGATGGTACAGATCGTTGGTGGAAAAGCGGGCCAGGTGGTCGAAACCGTTACAAGCCGACTGACCTTCTACCACTACATCGAACGCTGCGTCCTGACGACCACTAACAAACAGTTGCCCAAGTGGGGCTTTGAACAGCAGGAAGTCACCTGCAATCCCAACATTCGCGATAAAGCCGCCCAATGGAACGTGGAGGACAATCAGTTTGATAAATGTAACTATGACCTATACCATTCCTTCTATCCATTTCTCTCTCTCTTTCTCTCTCTCTTTCTATCTCTCTCTCTATCCCTTTCTTCCACCCCAAATTGGGGCAAATTTTATTGACTTCTTTTACTTTCCTGCCCTTCCCAGTGCCGAGCGTTAACTTTCAGGTTTACGCACCGGGCTTCATTAGTCGCTTCTTTGAGTCGCACGCCGTTATGCTGCAGGGCAATGCTGGACTGAAACCAAAAGAGGGCGAAGTTACTAGCCGACCATGGCAATGGCCCATCAACTATCGGGTGAGTAACTGTTTGTCTTGTCACTGTGAACTGTGTCTGTTCGAGTTTCGAGCAATATCGATTATAAAGTCAGCTTAATCACAAATGTAGACGGTACAGTAGTGATGACACAAAAGAATATAGACGGCAATTTAAATTGTCTCCTTTTGCGGACGGTACAGCATGTTTTCTGAAAATTCATAATTCATAATTGCATGCGCCATTAGGATTCAGTTTTGTTGCATCATACATCATAGTTTAATGAAAAGCATTCCAAAGTCAATAACCTTTAATCGATACCTAAAGGTATTATGAATTCGATTAATATGGCTTCTCTCAGGTGGGGGGAAACGATCATTATGGATCGTAAATGAAATTTATGACCATCCAATGAAACCACGTAGTAGAAGCAATCTCAAATTCTACAAACTAGGAAGAAGCTTAATAAACGCTCTCTTTGTATGAGATGCCTGTATTTTTTTTACCTTAAACACCCCTTAACCAACGCTTTCTGCTGAAGGTTATCCTCATTAAAGAGGTAGGCAACAATCGCACCTACATAATCGAGTTGTCCTAACGAGCCTGCTGTCTCCAGCAATATTCCGCTCCCGTCCTAGTCCCGTCCTGCTCGACTTCGGTAAGAATTTATCGGAAGTGTAAAGATTTTGTGCGTCCCGGTTGCGAGAAGGATGCGTGCGCTAGTGTGCTAACCCTTGCTATGCTCCATTTGAGTACGTCATTGAGCAATTAAGACGTTACCACAGCACCTGCCCGGAAAGGTCGAGGCCAAACGGACGGTATGAGAAGTAATTAAGAGTTCTTAAGCCCGAGTCCTTTTGCGTGCCTCCATGTGTGCTGGGGACAAATTCGCCAAGATGAGGCTGCTTTCTTCTTAATCCTTGACAAAGACAGCACAGTAGGTGGGAGGCTGTTCGATGGATGTGAAATGCGATGAACGTAAGCGGTGTGGATATAGCGTGTCTTAAAGGGAACGTCACTGCACTTATTCTCCGACACAAGTTATGAGTGCTGTTTGGTTAGGGCGTATGCCTATTTTGAATGCGTTAATTTACAGCTTTGAGGTATCTTTGCAAATTTAATTACTGCGACATGTTTTCCCATTTACACTGCGTACAAATAACAAATTATAAGTGGTTTGAAAAAAAGTTTATTTTGTAGGCATGATTTGTAAACATTTCAAACCATTAGTTATTGAATTTTACACCTTACAAGGTTTTAAATCGTCGTAAGTCACTCAATTGCATACATTTGGGCGCTTTAGTCAACTTATTGCGTGTTTAAGCCTCATTGCCGCTATATGCCGTTGTTGTTATTCGCTACAAACTCTGTATGTTTTCTCGTAGATTCTTGCTACATTCAGTTACACTTTTCAATGCTCCCCTACTTACCTTAAACTTGCATGAGCTCACGGGGTGGTCAAGACTTGTTCATTTCCCCCTGTTCATCATCACAAACGACAGCTGGTGTATGTTGTGTTGCCTTAGCGTGAACTTTGTCCTCGAGTGGGCACAATTTTTCGCCCCATTGAAGCGCCGTTTAAAGGCCGAAACTTTATCACCAGTAAAAACCGTCAGCTTTACGAATTTTCTATCTGGTTTTGCGCCTCGCTATGCTTTCTCTGTACGCAATTTTACGACGCCCGTCTCTGCGCCCATCGCCCACGAAAACTTTGCGACGTAATGACTAAAAGCACGCACGAATGTAGTGGTGGTTTTTTTTCCCTCCTTATTCACTGTTCGCTGTTACTTGCCTTCATTTGGTCACATTTCTCGGTCGGTAGGGCTGGTGGACTTTATCTTTCCACTTGAAATAATTTCAAATTCTCTCCACGCTTACGGTGGCACGGTTTAGTGCGTGGAAAAAGTTGCTCACCGAATGTTTTACAACATACCTTTTTTGTTTTTTTTTTGTTTGATTCTACGACTAAACCTCTACTCCCATTGTTCCCATTTGTTCCCCATTCTACAGGGTCAGTTCTTCTCCGGTTCCGACCATCGCGTATATTTATTGGGCAACCCAATCATCTGGTGGAGCAATTTGGTATTTTTAGCACTCTTTTTAATCATCTTCGGCGTGGAGATTATCAGATATCAACGCAGCTCAGCACCCAGCCCAACGGTCCCAGCCGGAACGAATCCAAACCTACCTACAGCGGACGGTAAGTGACGGATTTTTATTTTTTATGTTTGGGTGTGCGTCTATTTTACTAACCAACGAGTGAAAGCTACCGGTAACAACGATGGGACGGATCTAGTACTACCCTACGGACAACTGTAGGACACGGTGTAGCGTTTCGCGAAATATGCTGCGCCGTAACTTTTAATTGTCTTCACATTTTTGGGGTGTGGGAAGTGACAAGGTAATATCCGCCCGAGCGTAAATTGGTGACCCAGCCGGTGTAACGTGCAACCCGGGTGGATCGCCTTCCGAACGACGGTGTCATTTGCGAGCAGTAGAATCTTTAGGTCGCATTGAGCGCTGGAAATTAGGCGCTGACAAATTAGTCCGGCCCGGTGAATTCGACACCGGCGGCTCACGTTGCTCGGCAAAGAGACAACGGGACTTCAAAATTGTTGCTAAATGCCGTTCCATTTAGTTGGGAGGGTTCTGTTTCTTTGTTGTACATTGTTTTAATCAAACACTTTCTCAGCTTACAATGGGAATGTTGGTTGTGTGTACCCAGTTAGGAAGACACTAATTAAGCTGTTTCTTGGGTTTTTTTGCATAAAATTAGCTTTCATGTTTAAAATTCCTTTTTAAAGATTTTGAACTATGTAAAGTTATTGCTGATATGAAACCAGTTCAAAGAGACTACAAAAATCGGGCATTGTTGAATATCTCCACTTCATGATTGTTGAAGACGTTCCGTCTTGTATGAAGAACGCCTGAAGGTATGCAACACATGTTTTCCTGCTTGAGAAGTCCCTTGATAAAGGGATAAAAGCCGTCCCGCAACAAAAATATTACAATATATATTTTGCATACCTTCAGGCGTTACTTTAAGCTCTCAATCGAATCTTGGTTTACGACACTACTAAAAGTGAAATTTAGTATTTAACATCTTGCAACTAAACACACATTTCTTTTCCAGCTACCAAATGGCAATTACTTCGAGCAGCTCTGTGGCTGTTCGGCGGTTGGTTGATCCATTACCTTCCCTTCTACGCGATGGGACGCGTTCTCTACTTTCATCACTACTTTCCGGCACTTGTCTTCAATTCAATGCTCGCCGGTAAGTATCCCTTCGAACGTCACTCTCTCAAACGCAGCGTCACTTTCTCGCTCATTAATCATCCTGCGGCCATCGTCATAATTTCTATAACTCCCGTCAAAAGAAATGGAAAAAAGTGGGGACATAAGGGCGGGCAGTATTCATTCTTAAAAACAAATGAATATTCTAATCACCTCGTCACAACGTGAACCAGCAACAAATTGGTGAGATTTCGAAGCGAAGCCTTTGCCTACCATGCCTAGCACCGGCAGCAGCCCCCGAGCCCGGTAAAAGCCGAAAGGATTATTTAATGTAATTTAATTGACAAACTTTCCCGTCAACCCGGGGCAAGGTTTTACGGGTTGTACGAAGAACAGAATAAAAAAAAGGGGAAAGACCTCTGCGATCCCACAGAAGGTCAAAGGAGGGTGCAGAATTCCGTAAAACGAGCAGCACATCGGACGAGAAATTAAGGACAGCTGTAAAACGGGGCTTCAAAAGTCCTCCACACGGTGTCCTCGCTCCCCAGTGCTGCTTTGTTCATCCGTCGGGGAACGATGGATGTGTTTTTAACGAGGCAGCTCATTTCACTAGCCCAGTCCAGTGGTCCCTGATTGACGGACGTGTTTCGAATCGAGTTTTCCGGTGCCCTCAAAATGGACTTTGTAAGTGGCTTTTTTTTTTTTGGAATGACTTTCCCATTTGAAGCCTTTTCCGTCCCTTTACAACCGGGAATTGGTGCCTTATTTCCATACATGCAAAAGCGGGTAAAAAGGGAAGTCAATCTCACCAATCGGCAATCGAAAGCAGAATTTATACATGAAAATTCCAGTCCGATGAATGGAACTGTTGGTATCCACTTAAATTGATTGAAAACATCACATCGGGAAGCTCTCGAAATGCGCATATTCGCTTATTAAGATCGTGTTGTTTGAGTTTTTTTTTAATTCTGTTTGTCCGCAAAGTTTTTTTAAGTCTCATTAATTTTTAAAATTCATATTTTCACGCACCACTGAGTGGGAAAACTGAAGTTCGAACGCCGGCACAAAAATAGATAGGTAATCGCACGGGAGTGTCAGGCAGGACAAGGAGTGATTATCCGTTCACAAGGAGATGATTTTAATGAGCTCTTCAGTTGAACGCTTTCACGCTGCCCCCATTTTGGAGCGGCCATCCCCGGTTTATGAAGGCTTGATTTTTACCTCGGTTACGGCTGCAATTGGCCCACACATACACACGGAGTTGGTGGCCAAACCGCTCACCAACCAAGCGTAGAAATTCAATTTCATAACGAAATTAGTTTTCCAACCCTTTTGTTGACCACCGTCAACCACTGAATACCTTGCATACCACTGGTGAAAGATTCCGTTCCAATTGTCTGTGATAATCACGTACACGCGCAGGGGTAAAACTCATTATACAAAGCCACACAGACACACACGAAAGGGAAACGAAGGGAGAGGCATTCGGTGGCTGACAATAAATTTTATTGTGAAAAGACGTCCAGCACCAGACTGCGGTCAAACCTTCATTGGTTGTAAGCCCGTGTTAGTGGAATCAATTAAAATTTTGAACCACCCAGATCGGTGCTGAGTGCCTAGCATTTTGTACGCTGTAATGTGTGTATTAGATCAATTTTACGTAATTTAATAATGAAATCCGCATTTATGCTATTTAAAGTCATTTCAAATTACTTTTGCTGTGCTGATTGCCGTCATGCAGGCGTTTACCGTTGCCCATACCTTGCCAGACTTTAATTGGAATTGCAAAAAAAACGACAAAACTCTAAAAATAATTTACTTTTCCTTCTCATTAATGTACAAACCTTCTCAGCCGCATGAGTTTTGTTGACTTTACCTTCCAAACAAATATTCGTGTGTTATTTTGCCCAACTCTACTGCTTTGCATTGATACAGCAGGGTAGATAAACTTTCCCGTAGTCCATCCGACCAGAAACTTGCATGTTAATTTTACATCGGTTGAAACTTGTTACATCTGCACCATCCTGTTGTAGGTGTAGACGAAAGCAAGGCGAATGAAGAAAAAAAATCAATCACTTTCACCGAATTGACCATCCTTAACAACATGATTTCTCACCGGAATAGCAAAACTTGTACCCCGTACGAGCTCGAGGAGGTAGCGTTGGGACAGGGGAGCATTCAAAATTCAATTTGTATGCGTTGCTAGCAGTCGGCCAGTACATATGTACCAGTATCCTGAGTCCTAGTCCTCCACCAGTAGCTAGGAAGATGGAAAAATGTGAAATTACTCCAAAATTACTTGCTCCAACAACTTCGCACAATAGCGCCAAAATGGAAACGCTTTGGTACGGCGGGGGGAAATGAACGTTCGTGCATTAGCAGCTGGCCGAAACGCATCCCTGGTGGCGCGGATCGGCAAGCCCGACATACAAAAGGTCAAGGCAGGAAAAATCCAATTTCGTAACAATCGAACGCAAGGCGCAAGAGGGAACGATTTGCACGACCGAACAGGGAACTGAGTTCGAATGAACAACGAAACAGGGCTCGAAACGAGACAAAAAAAAAACCCTTGTAAGAACGGCAAAGAAAAATATACTCTCTCACTCAAGTTTAAGGTAACTTGTGGCCAAAATGCTGAACGAAATGGGACGATTGTAATAAAGCTGATTCAAAGTTGACGCTCGAGCGGAAGGCCGTAGTACCGTGCCGTAGACGATGATGATTTTTTTCCCTCTCTCGGCCCTTATTCGTTTAGCCCCATCGTTGGAAAGGGACGACAAAGAAGAAGCCTTATCCGAACTGTGTTGCAGGTTTTCTTTTCATTTGCTCCGTTCCCCCAGCTCGGACATCAGCACACTTTACCGGTGCTGTTTTCCCTTCGTTTGAAAGGAAATCTCCAATTGGAATGTAGTGCGTCTTTCACCAACGTTCGGTGAACAATTTGATCGACGCTCGGACTATACCGTTTGACAACAACAGCAAGCAATGTTTCCTGCCGAGTTTCTGATTTGTGTCCGTTTTCGTTTCATACCCGCTTTGTCCGTGCTAAATGCTTTTTCGCGTTTAATAAGCGACACGCTTCATAAAAACTGGCGGGAGAAGCAAATCAATTGGACAACGAGTGTGACATCTTAGAAGTGAGCGCAACTGTTATTTTACTTTGGTTTTGCACTCTTTGAAGTTAAGCTCGATGGATACGAGAAGTAGAAGGGAAGAAATCGAGAAAGACGTTTTACGTTTAATTTTTGTTACCTGTCAATAATGAAAGGGAAGCCTTCACTTTGAAATGGGAGCAGATCGGTAAGCTGGTAAATTATTTTCTTTAAAATTTCCCCTTAAAACATTAATTTTCTGACCAAATATGGTTGATCTTGACTGCCACAAATGAATTCTCTATCCAAATATAGACATTCAGTGGAGCGAAGCTTAACAAAATCAAACCGCCAGAAACACCAGAAATAAATCCTATTTTCCTGCCGATTTACAAACACACATACACTAATGGGCCACGTGTGCCACGTTTGGCTGCGTGTTGAAATTAACTCTAATGACCATGGTTCGCTTCACCGCTTCACCTCTCTCTGTACCAACGTCACCAAACTACCGAAACGTTGACGAAATCGATATATTAAACGCAACAGGGTGGCGACTAGTAGAAGCGAACGAGGGAGGGGTTTGTGTATGTGTGGTTTTTTTTGTTCCCAATTTCGTTTGTTTGCTCAAATTTTCGTAATAAACAACGCACCACCAAAATATGGGAAGCTCACACCAAAAATGGCCTTCGCACACAACCCCACATTATTGGCGCAATATGCGCAAATATTATACTCCTCCTCACGCACATTAGCTGCCTCGTAGGTCACTACCATGGTATGACCGTGAGCTAGCCGACCATTCGGTGTCAGTTGGTCACTTTTACGGCGATCATTCTACTACCTGCTCACCTTCCTCCTCCCTCCCCACGACTGTGTATATTTATTTAAGGATGAAAAATTAAAACACAATCCTTTCAGCACACGGCTACTACTAGGAATATGGGAGTTTTGGGGCAGAGTGTTTTGGACTGGCGGGTGGACCACTTGCTGTGAGTAAATGTGGGTGGAGTGGGTAGTGTTTGTTGGTAGTTTTCAATTGCTGGGCAGCAATTGATTGCTTGATGGAAATCGATCTGTTTATTAAACAATTTATATGAAGGTGTTGGCGCTCTCCCATTGTGGTGTTGTGTTCGATCGACAATAAAACCCTTATACGGAGTTAAATAAATATAAGCAAATACATTAAATTTGTCTTGCAGATTGCATAACATCCGGCGTTTTGCAATTGTGGAAGCAAAAGCTTAATTAAAGTGGATTTGATAGTTTACACAAAATTTGCTATTATAAATTAATTTAAATCCTACGTTTAACCTTTGTTAAGACTTTTTTAACCTTTATTAAGACTTTGTTTATCAGTAAAGGTACATAGTAATTACTATTTTTCAATCCCTCCAAGTATAGTACTTACTGTACCTACAACATGTATTGAACCCTTTAACGATGGACAGGACGCACAGTTCCAATGCGATGAGGCTTTTCATCATCAGCCCAAAAATGTCCATTAGTCAATACGGGCATACACGCATAAAGCTTGCGCTCCAATTTCAACGGTCATTAATTTTGTACACCAAACACCAAGCGGATCGGAAACCGCACCGTAGCCGGGTCAGATTTATCGAAATCGGAGGTACGCTTCGATTGGGACAGGTTTCGCGGTTTTGCGTTCCGAACCACTCTTCAATCCTCCCATTTGCTGCTGCCATCCATTTTCTGTGATATTTGTCAATCTAAAAAGGTTGATCTCAACCAAAGAAAAAAAAAGCGAAACATATTTTATATTGGTGAATAGTTTGCGCAACCGCACAGCAACTTTCCGAGTGTGCTACGTCGCTCGCCCATCTGTTGAAAGTTTGCTAAAACGAATGGATTTGTTCGTTCTAGCGCTCCTTCTTTCTCTTTTACAGCAATCTACCTATGTAACTAAACCACAAAAATTGTCCTCTTGTTTCGCTCTTTTCGTTACAGGTGTAATGCTCGATTATATTACGGCCCGATTGCCGGGATGGTTGCGTCATGCCTGCCTGGGCACGGCGATGGCAGGGCTGGTGTACAGCTTTGTGCTCTTCTCGCCACTAGCCTACGGTATGAGCGGTCCCTTCAGTCACGAACCGAATTCGACGCTGGCCTCGCTCAAGTGGATGAGCAGTTGGGAATTCTGAGCGCTCGGATTGGATCTGCCAGCCCAATATTGCCGTACTTGATTAGAAGCTGAAAATTGTGCATTGGGAAGGAAGGAAAGTACTCTTATTTATGGGGTGTTACCAATGAGAAGCAAACGTTTGAGAAAGACACATTTTCCCTGCAAGCTATTCCAACGTTCCAACGCCTAACGTTATGCAATTTGCTTCAAAAATGTTTCGGAGGGATGGTTTACGCATGAGATTTTAGCTTATTTTAGTCACTCGTATCCAATACTCGTTACTGCAATAAATATCGAATAAATCCTTTATTTACAATCACTCGCCGTATCAGTATAATAGCGCACATTTCTTCATCAAATAATATTCTTGTTTTTTTAACGGTCGAACGCTTTCCTATTGACAACGCAATATTACACCCTTCAATCGATAATAATTCGGCGTTTAAAACGGACCACCATTTTAACGGTCGCCCTATCTTTCGGGTTCAAACGCCCCCTAGATCACACCGCAATAAACTATGCGGAAACATTGCCCATTATCAGATTTTTAAATTGCAATCCTGCTTGATGTGCGCCTTCTTGTATTTCTTTCACCGCGCTGTGGTGAATGCGAGTGGGGATAACCCTCTACCCAAACCACAGCAACGTAACATTCTTGCGAATCCCTTTTTCTGTGGTTTCCGGATCATTATCTACGGCTTTTGATTATGGTTGCCGAACGTTTGGAAGCAGCTGGACTAGCCACACTTCCACATCACATCACCATAAAGGGATCAACCGTGGTGGGGTTCATGGACATCCCAGAAAAAGGGTTACCTCGGTAATCCTCGCCAATTTCAATCTTATATTTCTACTTACTGTGCCTTTTTTTAGATTTTGCTTTACCATTTTGTTGCCGGCTCTGTGTGTCCTGTAATAACAGTTGACCCATAACACTCAAGCAGGGAAGCTTATCAAGCGTGTGAGAAGCAGGAAGATGTAGCGGTTATAGATTAAGAGGGTTGGTAAATGAGACGCAAAAGATTTATTCACCGTCAACAGGGTCTGGGGCAAGCTCATTTCGCACTTACTTACTCATCCATTTAGCCTCACAATTCGGCGAAGTCGTGTGCAAAACCCTAACGACAAGCCATTAACACTACTTCGAGAACTAGGATTACAACGGCAACGGATCAGTGCACCGGTGCACCCTACAGCTGAATTCCACGTCTTCTGTCGCCTGCCCGCTAAAGACATTACACCATTACACTGAAACTTTGGCGGACAACGTTTCCAAAGTGTTTTTCCAGTGTCTTCAAAGTCATCGGAAGGCTAACATTTACCAACAAATTGTAAATTGCTTTTCAACAGAACCGACAGTCTGTACCCCGCTAGTAAACAGCCGCGGATCACATTTCGACGACGACGACGATGATGGTCATCATCGTGCCGGTCTGTATAGAAGTCAACTGTCAGCTGGCACCGACTGCGGATTTAACTTCTTATCGTTTCCCGGCGCTAGCGAAATACTTCCCAAGTCCGAGGGGTAGGTTTCGCATGTCCTTCAATTAATTTACTTGCTCAAAGATCAAGACGTTGTCAAACGGAAAAGCTTTGGCACGGATTGCTTGTCAACGATCCACATTTCTGAATGACCGGAACCGTAGCGTGGGATGTTACAAGTTTCGCCAAGAGATGCCAACAGATCCAAACAAAGGGGACGGTATTATATGGCTACTCTTTGAAATCTGTTTAATCCTTTCAGCTTTACAAGCGGATCGAGCGTTTGTTAGTTACAAAATGGTTGAAATCTTTCTGCTCAAATAACGTCAGACTGTAAACTATTTTCTTATAACCAATACATTCCCGTTCGTGCGGTCTTACCTTTCTAGAGAGTGGTTGCCCGCTATGGGATTCCGAAACAATATTTGCACGGCATACTCTCTTACTATTTGTATAGCGGCAGCTACATGAGATTGATTATTTGCCCACCCTAGAGGCTTTGGGAGGGAAATCCAAGGCATTTTCCCTACTGATTAGAAGCAACATGTGGTTTGCTCTTGTCACGATGTACTTCACTGTTGCAAATATATGGCATTGCAACAAGTGTGCTGAATGTGCTGTACGATTTTCAAATCTCCGCAGAGCTAAAATTATGTTTTTGTTTTATTTTTTAGAAAACGAGTATTGGCGTGATTTATGGTATGCTTTAATTGCCTTCAATAAAAGTGGATATATCTGATTAAATAAAATAAAACAAATAAATATAATGAAATATGATCCTCTTAAATAATGTAAAAAAAATGTTACTCTCACACAACACTTTTTCCGTTTCTATCAAATTATGGATAATCTTCAATCTGTTTCCAAAACTTATGTACTTATGTAGAATTTGTACACGTTTTCCCTCCTGCATACAACACAGAACCGAATGACATTATTAAAATTAATGCAAAACACCTCCCCGCTTCACCTTTCTCCGTCTTTCCCCACCAGAGGCAAACAAAACGGACCAAAACAAACTGCTTTGCATTGCCCATGCACATGCCGCAAGGCTGCACATACATACATACAGACATACAGTTCAGTCGCACAAACCACAGGGCGCCTCCATTGCTTGTGGTTTTGGTTGTTTTGGTCAGGAAAGGCGACGGAAGCAGCCAAACGTGCAACCGAACGAAAGCGAGGAATCAAAACACAAGCTCCAAAAGCGGACGAGCTATCTCCCTTCTTGCGATTTTAACTGTGTCGCTATGTGCGTGTGTGCGTTTGTGTACTGTGGTGCTCCCGCAAAGCTACGCCAAAATGTCAAAACATACGATGAATGGGTGAGAAAGAAATCGGACCAAGAGAGAGGAGAGACGGAATGTCCTCGTGCTGAATCAAATACCAACACGTACGCAGCAAACGAGTAGCCGAGCCGAAAAATTGCATTTATTTGTTTTCGGCTCAATACTACTACCGCGCAAACTCACCACACCGCTTGACACTTGACCAACTTGACAGGTGAAGGTGGTGTGGTGAGTTTGTGGTACCGAGCACACTCACACAACCGTCACACGTTCCTTTGTTGACTGCTGGCATTCGATGGGGTAAGTACACCTGGACAGTAAAAGTGTCAGTGTATGTGTGTGTGTGTGTGAGCGGACGGTGCTGCTACACTAACACACGCAAACAGCCAGCAGCAAAAACACCACGAGCAAAGTAGCGTGGTCGTCGTCACAGCCGCTCGTCGCCTTAAAATGGAGCGTTGTCGGCAGGACGATTCTCAGTTAAGCGGTCTCTGTTCGTACGTTCGGTTCGATTTGGCAGCGGAAAGTGTTTCAGCGTACAACTGTTCAGTGCTACACGGCGCGGGTTATCTGACCGACCACAGTTGACACCCGAGGAGCTGTCAAACGGAACGGAAACCGTGCTCCACCCGTCTGCCCAGTGCTAGGGGGTTTTCCGGTGGGTAGTTTCGACGTTCGGGTTACAGGTCACCAACGGTTCGGTTCCGGAATAGTGTAGCGGAGCGGGCGAAAGGAGGCCAAGGCGCTCCGCGCTGGTGTGTGAGTGTGAGCTGGAAAATTTTTGGTCGGAAAGGACAATCGGTAAAACGGTGCGAACCCGAGATCCTTCCTGTATGAGAGAGTGAGTGTTTTTCTTGAAAGTGGAACTGCTGTGTCAGTGTGCCGTTTGTGAACTTTGTGTGTGGGTATCTGGTAAATGTACTTTTTTTTTGCTCTCTCTCTCTTTCTCTCTCTCTCTCGTTTTCCCCCGAGTCCGTTTGTGTTGCGTGTTGGATGTGTGTTATTGTTTCTTGACGCGACCGGAAAAAAAGGATGTAACGTGCTTCTCGCTTTGCCCTCAATAACTGCAATTGGTAGCGTTCCGTATGGAGCGACGGGAAAGTTGAATAATTTCCATTTAGGACAGTTGTGCCCCAAAATGTTGTTTGAAATTCTTGCGTACCTACAAGCAGTACACCATCCCCAGCCGAATCGCCGACTTTGGTGGTCAATATTGTGTAGAAGCGCCGGAACGAGGCACAAAAAAAACCTTCAACTAACTTTTCCAAGATATAGGAGTAGGCGCCAACTTGAACGTCGCCAAGGGAGACGGAAGTTTTTCGGATGGTTTTCCCGTACACCGGGGCCCGATTTAGGTCTCGTTATTATCTTCTCCTTTCTAGCTATGAGAGGACACCACTTCCCGTTGGATTTTTCCTGCTGGTCGGCACTGGTCCCAATTCCGTGTCGTTATGTAGTGTACTTTATTGGAAACCGATAAGCACAGGACGCACTGCTGTCGCCAACTCCCCCACCATGTCAGGACGAAAAGACATTCGCAAACATCAACACCATCTTATGGCCTAGTGTGGGAAAAGAGCGCAGCAGAAGTAGGGTGTAGCAGAGAATGGAGAATATTGGGTAAAGTTTGTCCAATTTCTTAGCACCCTTTACGAACACTGGAAGCTTTCCTAAAGATGGGAACAAAATGAAGCATAATAAATATGTGAATTTGTTTCCCCGTCGGCAACTCCGCTAGAACGCTCATTGGGCTGGATGTTTTTCGTAAGCTTCGGTAAGAAAAAACGGGGTAAACGAGGACGGCCACAAAATGAGCCCAAGACAACCGAATGAACAGCTTAGCTTGAACCTTATAGGACCTTATCAACGGCGAAGAAGGTTTGAGTCAAGGGGCGAACCACATTACCAAAAAAAAAAAAACAACTCAACCTTCAACACACAGAGAGGCATCTGAATCAAAACAAAATTCAAACAAAAAGAGAAAGACTCACTCACACCAACAAAAAAACACACACAATCCAACACAAAACTAATGTCGTTTCTCCTTCCGCTTTGTAAGAGACTGTCCGAACACGGATAGCCGTGCGTCTCTGGGAAACAACTACAAGGGGAAATAGATTAAGGCGTCGAAAACTTGATCCTACGGGCATGCGAAAGAAGTGAATGTTTTTAGGCGGCCGAGTAATGGGAGCGATGTGGGGAGGACTTTTGCTTTTAAGTAAAGGGCCGCTTCCATTCTGTCCGGAAGATAGTTCACCCTCACACTACTTGAACAGAAGCTCTAACGCTAAGGGAGAAAAGCGTGGAAATGAAGACACGCTAGAACAACAAAAACAGAGGCAAAAGTGGACCAACTCTTGCTGGGAAATTCGTTTCCCGTTGCTTGGTGAGGATGCGCTCACTACAGCGCTAGGAGTAGTTTTTTTAGAGTTGCCTAACAGCCACGTCTCCAAGAAGAGGATGATGACGATGCAGCAGCGCGTGGAATGGAGTGCATATAAGAACCAACCGCCCATAGCCATGTTACAATCGATGGACCATCCTTTCGAATTCCGTTGTCTCCCATTTTGTCAGCATTAAATGTGTCGCCACCAGCTAAATCTACGACGGCAGTGGCAGCAAAAACAAGACACTCACTGCCACACCGCTTTTGGTGGGACTATGCTTTCAACCGGGCATTAAAAGTGTCGCTCGGTCGAAGTGTTTCCGGGGTAAAATATGATCCATTTGAATCGCTGTTCGGTTTCTTCAATCTGCAGCTTAACAGGGCTTGTTTTTAATGTGCGCCATAAAAAACACGGCGTCTGTAGGATGGGTAGAGAGGCCTGCATCGCAAGATGTAAGACGATAGCAAGTGGGAGGCGTTCGACTGTCTGCTTACATTTTATACAGACAGTGAGATTGTTTCATTCCTGAAAACAACAATCATTTTAACGATCTGTTCCGTTTCCTGTTTTGACTGGGCAGTTGGCAGAGTTTGGATGTTGAAGTAAGGCATTTTGGTTCGTTGGCGGAATAGAAGGCACTTGGTGACAGACAGTGAACCACATACAGCTTTTGGTAGATCCGTATGCTGGAATGTTTGAAGCTTTCGCAAAACTAATCATTAAAATCGTCTTTACTTTACTTTGAAGAGGCGTCGATCGATTGTTCTATAAGGTCAAGAGTCGTTCAATTGTGTGCTTCACACAACCCACAAGGTTAACATGAGCCCAGGACTGTATCAAGTGAAAATGTGATGAGAATTGCTGTCGAGTGCGACGAACGACTGTGTGTAACTGTAAACGAAGCAGAACACGACAGAGAAAAGAAAGAAACTGAAGTGGAAAAAACCCACCTCCTCACCGAGCACCAACCGTTTGCCACTCAAACCAACGTGAGCCAATTCGTGGAAGTCAACGTGACGGTTCAGCATCCTGCATCTCTGCCAAAGACACTGTGCGCTAACACGCGGGACGGTAAGTGCCTATTAGTTAATTAGAACACCCCAACACATACACATTACACACAAAAAATTTATACCAAGAAAAACCTACCCGTACAACAAGCTGCCAAGCAGAACCGGGGTCGCTCCATCTGTTACGCTCTCTTGGATGTGACAAGATGCTTTTGGTCGAGAACTGAACTGTCAAGCGGCATCTTCAATACTTCACCAACAAGACTCGGCATCAAGTGGACGGGGAATGAATGGTCTGCACTCAAAGATTTGCTCTGCGGCACCAAAATTAACTTCATGCGTGATTGGCTTCGGAGAATTCAAAGAACGCTCATGACCCAGGACAGTTAGACCGGGGCACGGTTGGGATCTCGATAAACCAGCACCGCTGTTTGGCAGCAGCTTTCGACCAAACGGTAGCTCACGGTACTATTCCTGCATAGTCAGGTCACACTGCTCACACTGGCTGCGTTTGGCTAGTGTAAATTACCTGTTGAACAATGACGCAGCACGCCGCAAACTGACAAAGGAAAGTAAGCTCTATTTATTGGATTCGGTTGGGCCATTCGTGCACGGGTGAGTCCTGGTTAGTGTAAGAAAATAGCAATTAAATCTTGATTGAAGTAGCATTGCGTTTAATACTACGAAATTATTAGCATTTGCACATAGCGAGAACTTATTACACGCTTTACAATCGATGATTGAAACGTCGTGCACGTTGAACAAAAACAGGATGTGCTTTATGCTTCATCTATAGAAAAGCTCCATGATAACCTTACAAATTTCTACAGGTGGTTCATGATGTGTTAAAAATGGTCAATTAAATTGCATAACTTTTGGCGTTCTGCTATCAACCATACAAATTACTCTGGCTGGCTCTATATGGGTTTGTTCTTTACAATTAATTGACAGTTTGGACCTTTTTAAAACAAATTGCTTCGCGGTTTTCTTGCAGCTAATGAAAAAGCGGCAATCGATATAATGTTGCATACTTTCAGGCGTGTTGGTTCGAATGTACTACAAAAAGCCTTGTTCAACGAAGGTTCGAAAATAAATTTTAAGTTTCGCACGGACTTAGTTTGGGCAACGGAAAAATTATCACAACACAGACCGCTCACGGTTAGATTAGATCTGCAAGAGTTTATTCTTAACCAAAATTAATTCTTATAGTCTAATGTTACAATTACTTCGTGTTACAATTGGTTGGTAAATGGACACGATTGCTTACTTTCTTTGTTACCCCTTTTTCTATCAAGCACGATTGATTCATTTTCATCTTAGATGTTTGCATAATCGTATCTGGCCTCTTGCTTGGGTGATGTTTTCAGTCCAGGTTTCAAGTGCTCATGTTTATTCGTAATCCCTTTTACGTACATGTCTCGTCACAAGAATATAGATTTTATTACGATAATCAGGTTTTCTTTGGAGGAACTTTACGCTTGTGCATGTTTCGCCTGAATTTCTCTTATCTGGACTAGCGCTTGAATTTTATCACCCTTGCTTTTGATGACAATTTTAAGATTTGCATATATGCCTAGTGATTACGATTCTTAATTTCAAGTGATAAACCAAACAATCCCCGCTCGGACACCTTTTCCAAATGTAAACGATTTATCTTAGATTGCTCAAACTGTATCGTTCGTTCGGATTAGACTTAAATATCCCGCGAGTTATTTATGATAAACAAGTTACAGTTGGTCTCAATATTTATCTTTGTTTGATTTCAAGAGATTTGGTTGGAGGATTTTTAATAATGAGCAATTTTCTTCGTTCTTGTTTATGATTAACTGGTTTGCTTATTCAATGTTTTTGTCCCTTCTGAGATTTATTTACTACGATCGTATTTCATCTTATTTTATGATTACAGTATGTTTAGGATTGTTTTTTTAATTTTGATATAAAACACTTACTTGTTCAATTATTCTTATTTATTTCAGTAAACAAAAATTTCAAAAAAGCAGTAAAACCTTTCTATAGAAAGGATTATATCAAGAAAACACAAATTATATTGAATACCCTCGATTAGAAACGAATTTCTCAGTGAGTTAACACAAAAACAAAAACAAAAAAAACGAAAACGAAAAACTTTGATTAGAAACTGTATTTATTTATTTACCTTCTTACAAATAAATGAGTTAGAGTATTCGTTACTCTGCATTAAAATTCTATAATTTCTTTATGGCAACAGTGATGCAGGGCCTACACAATCCTACAGTGAATTGAACTTGGCCTGGCCTCGACAGAAGCTGGCGCGTCCGTCCATTAGGCCATCAGGGTACAACTTTAATTTCACAGTTTTCTGCCGCCTGTACTAAAGACAACACAACAATACCAATTGATACAAAAGTCCTGCTCAATAGATCCTTCAACACACACACACACACGCATTACTGCTCTCCTCTTTCTGACATTTCCGTGCAAGATGCACTATAAATGCTCACCTCGCTAGTCAATCAGCCATTGGATGCAACAATTAATTGAGATATGCAAACGGTAACAACCTTGACATCTTGCATCGTAAGCATTTGACAGCTCACCAAATTGTTATTCTACTTATCACATTCATGCTGCTGCTGTTGCTGTTGCATCTCCAATGCCACGTCAAGCTTAAATAACAGCTCACCGAACCGGAACCAGCAAAATCCCGATCGACTCCGGCATCACGGAAGCGCACACGGACTAACCGGCACTAGATGGCCGAGCAATCGTACCGGAAATCAAAGCCAAAACCGAGGCAGCAACCGTTTCCACCAAAGCGTTGCATTCCTATGCAAATGATTAAATCAACATTTCACAGTGAATTATACAACCGGAGAGAAATTATGGCTCCCGGTGGAGAAGTTTTATTTCATACCCCGTGCCACCCCCGATTTGCAGCACACATCGCACCGTGGCCACTCCACAGCGAAAGGTGATCTAGTGAATTGTGAGGATAGTGTTGGGCTGTCCGGTAGCCGGGATTGATATAAATCTTGTCCGGTAGACTTATTTAGTGGGTGGCTTGCGAACCGTGCATCTTTCGAATTTTGCTGCTGGTGAATGTTGTGAAAACAAAAGCAGGCAGACTAAACGGACACATTCCAGGTTGGGCAGAATGGTGGATCGCTAGCGTACGAGCTGCTTATGCTGTGATTATGCTTTGAGGTTTAACTTTCTGTTGAGTTGCCTTTGCCCCGGGTGGTTCGTATCGTGCCAAACTGGATAAGAGAGATAAAGGAGGGGACCAACTAGGTGGTTGGAATAGAAAATCGAACGGTCATCGGACTGCTCATGGTAGCCGTGTAATGCAGTATGGTATCATCGCTTGCCTTCGCATTCGATTGATTAGTGGTGTGATCCCTTTCAAGGACCATCCCCGTCAGCCAGCGCTGCCTCGCTGCTGTGAACTTAGGATTTCAAGGTTGGTTACGGCTCGATCGATGTGTCCAGTACAGGTGGGAAAATAAGGTTGAAAAAAACCAAGTACTCCAGTCTCGAGCATACAAACAAAACCAAAACATTCTTCCCATTGAACCATCTAAAGCGCGCTGCCGTTCATTTGCACTACCGGAGGAACTCGGGAAGGTGGTGCATCGAAAAAAGGGTGTACGGAACAGCTCGACAATTTGAGCTTCGATGGCCATTCAATCGTTTGCCAGCGCACAGGCTACATTATGCAGATTACTTTTATGCATTCTGCATCGGGCGTGCTAGAAGCGCGTCCATCCAACGGATCCGTTGCATGTTTTATTCAACATCGAGCTTCGAGCCACCGATCTTCCCATCGTCGAACGGACTTGCTCGAACGGATGGCAAAGCGGTTGAAAACGAGCAGGACGCAATGACGTAACCTTTCAGCCCTTCTCACTCATTCGCACCATCACTGCACCAGCGGTAACATGCAATGGCAGACTATGGCACTGCTTATTATCCATCGGTGGTTACGGGCTTGGCAGCGGTTAGTTAACTATTTCCGATTGGAAAACCCGATCCGACCAGCGCAGAATCTATCTGCCCTATCTAGGTCACGTTCATTAACACGGCCCGTTTACATTCAAAATCTTTGCCGCTCGATGTTCCATTTGCCTGCAACTGTTCCCCGCTCGAATAGTCGAATTGTGCCACATGCATGCAGCCCGTATAGGAGATTGTCAAGCGTCGATAATGATTGCTTTTAGCTGGCAGCGATACTGTTGGCAGCTTATTGACAGTGCAATCGCGGTGCCGGTACGTACGCGGTCCGCTGATAAATTATTACAGCCAGTGCAACTGACACATTTCAAAAGTGCCTTAATCCACTTGCCTCACATATATTAGCTGTCGCAAGTTACCACGCTGGGATGGTAGGATACGCTAGCGCTGGAACCAGCAAGCGCACTTGTTTCAAAAGCTCACACATTTATCGCTCCATCGGGCGCAATCGAGTTGTAATTTCTTGTAATGCTACCATTTACAGCATTATGGGTATTACTTTAAAACGTGTTGACAGTGTTTGTGACACAAAGATAAGAAAATCGTATTTTCGAAGGCAATTAAAATAAATCATTCATAACGCTCGCAGTTCATGCGTCCATCTTGGTTTATACATGTAATTTTGTTCTGCAAATATTTTTATGTACTTAAAATTTTCGAAATAAGGCTCGCATTTAATCAATTACATCAAGCAAACTTAACCTAAGTGCGTTTTGCCCATTTCTTATTTTAATTTTACCCTAAAGTATGCAATCCGCTGCATACACCAATTACCCTAAAGTATGCAATCCGCAGCATAAAGTAGCCAGTAAAGTTAAGCCGCCGAACGACAAAAATAGCACAATTTTAATAATGGCAACAATAGTACCAACAAAGTTTGCTACCTTTGCATAAATTTGAAACATTTAATTAAACATAAAAATCAACGAAATATATAAAAAAAAACCGTCTAGACCCACAACATCACGAAATTCGCAACGAAATTCCGCTCGTACCACTTTCCTACAACAAAAGATATTCAGCATTATAAATTTACCATTATTAAAGTTTTCCCCACTAAAAAGTACGAACCTCAACCTACCCAACTCCACCACTACCTGTAAAGAAATCACTACCCGTAACGCAACAGGCGTCAAAAGACTGGCGCTGGTATGCCGCGGAAATTCTTATCATTTCCTTTGCTTTAGTTACGGCCCCACCAAGTTTCTCACCCACTCACCAACATTTAGCCCTACTGCCAGCGACGTCTTCAAGCGAGACCAGCCTTCAGTTGTCTTAGTACCAGGGCTAGAGAAAAATAAAATGAAACGAAAACGGTCGACAAAAGTAGTTCATTAAACAAACCAACGGTGTAAAGTTACGACGAATGTCAACTTCGTCCCATGGGGAAGCGGAGGCCTCGTTGAATAGTTTTCCCCTTTTTGGGATGGGAATCTTCCACCCGGTTCCATTTCGTACGCTGACTGCCAACCTACCTACCCACCCTCTCCGTTTGCAATCCCACCCAATAAAGGGTTTTTGAGGTTTCCTGAGGTTGGTTTTCAGCCTCGCCTAGTTCGGTTTCGTGTAGCACAGTGAAACAAGCACTTTAAAATTTAATAAACTGTTCGGAATCCTGGGCCAAACCCTGGGCGTCCGCGTGTACGGACAAGACGGATCATGTCGATGCAGCAGCGTGTCTTCTTACACACTTTGGTAGATGGTGTCGTGTTAGCATGCACCGGTTCTCGTCCGTGTGTACCGTGTGTGACATTTCGCACGAAAACTTTTCCCGTTTTGCGCCCCCCGCATCAGCGTACCCTGGCGCACTTGCTATGCCTGGCTGGTTTCGGGCCACTGCCGACTTTGCCGAAGGACCCAGAGCGTACGCTTTACTCACTTTTCTCAAAAGGTAGCTACCACGCGAATGCTACTCCCTGTGCGATCGACGGTTTTGTTTTCGTACTGAATTTGTTTAATATAATTACAAAACTTTATCATTTATCGCAGCTTTATCTGATGGAAATTCAAATTCCACCAGCATGCAGTCGCTGCCGCACCACCGCATTCTACAGGCAGTTTCCACCGGGTCTCGTGCTGAATCGGACGTCGATACCGACGGAACGCCCGGAAAGGACATCACTTCATTCTAGAGATGAAGATAATGACGACCTACTCGGTCCTACGGTGTGGTCGCCTTCCCCCGCATACCAACAATGGAGGCGCCCGGTGGTAGTGGTGAGCGAGTTAATTTGCGAAAGATTAGACGAGTGTGAGTGTTGTTTTTTCTTCCCACGAGTAAAAAATAAACCCACCCGTCCTGCTCGACTGCATCACACTGGAAAACTGTTCCATTGGTGAATCGAGCGACAATACTGCCCTAATGCGGGACACTACGGGGTGGAAAAAGCCGAGGAAAGCTCCCATTCCCATTCACCCTACCAAACGCTCAGCATTTGTACTGAAAGTTTAGCCCTGAAGTTCATCGGGAAAGTTGGCCCCCGTTAGAAAATGCAGAAAACCATAAAAATGAAAGGAGAGCGTTAGCGGAGAAAATAAAACGTGATATCGCCTACATTCTCTAAGCAGCTCTCTTTCCTTTCCCGCTTCTGCCGTTCTTGACCGTCGCTTCCACTTCCCAGTTTCATCCCCTTGCAGACAGACAGACGAAACGTCATCTAATGTCAGGCGGGGGGCACAACTTCGGGGCAGAATTTTTGACAACGATGATAAAACTCCGCTCGAACAAGTTTCCCAGGCGGTGATGGTGAATGAATCCGTACAGCACTGTCGAGGCAAAGGACGGTAGTGACACTTGTACGACGATGTTTCGTGACCGGGTTTTTTTTCCTTTTTTGAATAAAAAGGAAATAAAAAGTATGTGAATGTGTGTGTGTGTGTGTGTGTGTGTGTGTGTGTGTGTGTGTGTGTGTGTGTATGTTTTGGGAAAAGCAACTGAGTATGAGTGTACATTTTAACAATCTATAGTGATCCCGCGGCTAGAAACTAGATCTAGAAGTTTTTCAAAAGCATCAAAAATTGCCTAACGAGTTTGCCCCTGCCTCCACCCCCCCGGAAGTGGGGAATGCACTGGAAGCGGGAAGGTGGAAAATGAAGCGCGGAGCAAACGGAGGTAGAGAGCAAATTGAGGGTTATAAAAAGGGCAAACGATTTACCGAACTTGCTCCAATACGTCAGTCAGTTTAGCGGGCCCGCTTGCGAAAAAGCAGCTTTGCAGGTTCGGCTCATCGGCAAGAGAGTTGGTGGAAAAGGGGCTCCCTCTCCCTTCCCCTTTCAGGCTCATTTTCGTGTGCCGTAAGTAGGATGATGAGCAAGACAGCATGGGAAATCTTTCCGTAACTCGTGCCTCTTTTTTAATTGATGAGTTTACTTTTCCAACACTTTGGTGCTACCAACATTCACTCTCTCTC